>CAWZYM010000425.1:347500-397500 GCA_963966185.1 Rhabditoides inermis
TTCGGCGAGATGTTGCCGAGTAGCTAGGCTATTATCGCGAGCGTAGCAGTCAGCAGTGCCTGGTACACCAGACCTTGCTGTTTGCGACGGGGAGACCTTCGCGGTGGAATATCTGAACATATATTTGGATCACAACTTTCAGTTAAAATTAGATCATGATAATACAAATCAGAACTAGAGAATGAAAGATGACTGGGAGAGAGAGAGGGAGAGAGAGAGAGAGGGAGAGGGAGAGAGAGAGACTCACCAGCGTCATCACCCTCGTTAGACTTTCTCTTATTAGACATGATTACCTGAAAGAAGTGGGTAAATAATAACTACGAATACATAACAAGTATAAAGGATCACGACTAATGAATATTCCGAGCGATAGACTGTGTAAGAAGGACATTCCGTGACTGACTATCATCACATTTCTCTTTGTGGTAGGCGCGCAACAGGAGGCGACTTGACGCTGACCATGATTATGTACAGAGCGATAGCTTTATTTCTCTTTGTGGTAGGCGCGCAACAGGAGGCGACTTGACGCTGACCATGAGTATGTACAGAGCGATAGCTTTATTTCTCTTTGTGGTAGGCGCGCAACAGGAGGCGACTTGACGCTGACCATGAGTATGTACAGAGCGATAGCTTTATTTCTCTTTGTGGTAGGCGCGCAACAGGAGGCGACTTGACGCTGACCATGAGTATGTACAGAGCGATAGCTTTATTTCTCTTTGTGGTAGGCGCGCAACAGGAGGCGACTTGACGCTGACCATGAGTATGTACAGAGCGATAGCTTTATTTCTCTTTGTGGTAGGCGCGCAACAGGAGGCGACTTGACGCTGACCATGAGTATGTACAGAGCGATAGCTTTATTTCTCTTTGTGGTAGGCGCGCAACAGGAGGCGACTTGACGCTGACCATGAGTATGTACAGAGCGATAGCTTTATTTCTCTTTGTGGTAGGCGCGCAACAGGAGGCGACTTGACGCTGACCATGAGTATGTACAGAGCGATAGCTTTATTTCTCTTTGTGGTAGGCGCGCAACAGGAGGCGACTTGACGCTGACCATGAGTATGTACAGAGCGATAGCTTTATTTCTCTTTGTGGTAGGCGCGCAACAGGAGGCGACTTGACGCTGACCATGAGTATGTACAGAGCGATAGCTTTATTTCTCTTTGTGGTAGGCGCGCAACAGGAGGCGACTTGACGCTGACCATGAGTATGTACAGAGCGATAGCTTTATTTCTCTTTGTGGTAGGCGCGCAACAGGAGGCGACTTGACGCTGACCATGAGTATGTACAGAGCGATAGCTTTATTTCTCTTTGTGGTAGGCGCGCAACAGGAGGCGACTTGACGATGACCATGAGTATGTACAGAGCGAGTGCGATCACATGTGTAATAAGAAAGGCGCCCAAATTCCTATCCCATTCTGTTTCTTTTTGCTGTTTAAAATGCAAACACAACAACGCTTTAGTATATTATTTATCGGTATAACAACATGAATAAATGTAGACACAGACACTAAACAATTGGCGTGGACAGTTGGCCGTTATTCCTATCTGGCCCTGACGTCGGCACATCTCTGAAAGTCTGATGTTTCATAATCACACCGCAAAAGGGATATGCACACACACTACATATGATACTTACCACACTGAGACATGAGTACGGGAGGACCTTCCTGGTGCATATCGATCACCCTATCGTCCTCCGGGACGACCAGGCGATAGGTGGAGCTGCAACCAATCATAGAGAGAGAGAGAGCGAGAGCGAGCGAGAGAGAGAGAGAGAGAGAGAGAGAGAGAGAGAGAGAGAGAGAGAGAGAGCGAGAGAGAGAGAGAGAGAGAGAGAGAGAGAGCGAGAGAGAGAGAGAGAGAGAGAGAGCGAGAGAGAGAGAGAGAGAGAGAGAGAGAGAGAGAGAGAGAGAGAGTCAACTCACAATGACCAGGCCGATAGCGTAGTCCATGCACCGCGATGCTTGAACCACAAGCTCCCGGCCTGCTCCTCCACCATTTCGCCGATCAGGCTTCCCTGGTAATGGGAACGTCCTGCAACTCGGAAGATGAATGAATAGGGAATAGAAGAGGATAGAGAAACTCAGTAAATGTATTACCATTGATAGAAGAACGCGTGTAGATCATCGCCCCCTCGGGGACAAACTCCTCTCAGGTCAGTCAGGCAAATGAACATGCTCTAAGAGATGGTAGTGAAACATGTATGCAATAGATCAACACAAATAAAAAAAAATAATAGAGAATGATAAAGGACGTCTATGCAGATCTTACCTGTCATTCGATAGTTATTCATACTCGGCGACGGAAGTGGGCGGGGCTAAGGTCTATTATTTGATGCCGCACCTTGTTACCCAGTACGACAAACACGTTTGATATCTGATCACTTGTAAAAATGTCGTTGCCTGGAGCGGTTGCGTCTACAGAACCTAGCCAAGTGGAGTTATGGGCTGCTCAAAATGGTATTGATCCCGAAAAATCTTTTGAAATACAAACAGGGTATAACTATCGAGTGGGAGCTGCTACTCGAGCTTTGCAGTTATTCATGGACGAATGGTTGAGACTATACTTAAATCAAGCGGCGATCTAAACCCTCGATGGCTTCGAATCATGTTCCGCCGGCATATCAATCGTTTGAGTAAGGCGTGGAGTGAGCTAAGCAACGCACTAGATGCTCAGCATACTGGAAGACAGCAAGCATTTGAACTGCTAGGTCTAGATCCTAGTCGCTTTGTAGAGCCCGCGCAGCTATTCACCGATCTCGCAGCCGAGGAGAATCAGTTCAGCCTTCCGTAAACATACTAAACCGAATTTATATATATATATATATATATATATATATATATATATATATATATATATATATATATATATATATATATATCAGAAACAATAATCACAGATATGTAAACCATTGGTTCCCGAATCTAGAAATCACAACAATTTTCCGACCCCTACTATGATTTCTCTGCGCTCTCCTTCTCCCATACACTCTATCCTATCTCCCTTCTCTCTCCCTCTCTCACCTGAATTTCCCTTGCGCGCCTTCTGCGTTCTCGTCGCATCATCATGTTTCAGTCGTCTGAAGGCGAGTTTTAATAAATGTTCCGTCGAAATAACGGTATACTATACAGACACTGCCTGGCTGGGGACCATCACTGATATCAAACCGATTTCGGAGCTCAATGAGCTCTACAATACACTCCATCCGTACCAGATCATTCGCGCAACCGATCTCTCCGTCATGATCGACAACTACTACTACAGCTTCGAGTCTCTCCTCTTCTGGATGGGATAACTTACAATACCCACTACATCATCTCATTTGTAAATACTGCGAATAAAATATTAACCCTCATTTCGATTCGCGGGGATCGACACAGAAACAGCTGTTCCCCTAACTGTCTGTCGCGCTCTCTCACCCCTCTATCTCATCCTCTCGTCTCACCCAGCACACACTCTCTCCCCTCTCTCACGTCTCACCCGAGTCTAGCCCCGCCCCTCCAATCATAATTTGCACATCTACCCTCACCGAACACAGACCTCCTTTATCCGTTCCATCCTTATCTCTTATCACCTACTCGCTTTTCGTGTACTCCTACCTAACTGTTCACTCACCCATAGAACGATTCCTATTAGACACACTCTCGTTCACCCTTCTCTTAGTCAACCCCCTCCACCGTCACCAATACCCTATCCCACACCCATTCCTTCTCCCCTTCCTATCAGTGATCACCTCACTAATCAATAGCCGTCTCCCTCCCCTCCTCTCTCCCTCCCTCCCAAAACACATGGATAGGGATGTCAAGTGGGCGGAGCTTAGATGGCACAAATATGCGGCATCTTCCAGCGCCAAACGGAATACACTATTCGACGCGCCGTAAAAAGTTGTATCTAGTAGTACCTCCCGTTTGGCGCTGGACCGTGTCATAACCTATTATTTTTGACAAAAATTGATTTGATCCCATGAAAATGACGTCAAAAAGGGGCGTGGTTTAGCCTTTCTCTGTGAAGTTGTGTGCCGCGCGCGCCCTCAAACCGCGCGCTTTCGATGCGCGTAACGCGGAAATGAAAGAAAACAACTAATTCGAGTGATACTATTTCAAAACTACATATAATTTACTTCATTTTGATTTACAGTAAGCACATATCCGTGACACTTGAAAATACCCCTTGACATCTCTACACATGGATACCTATTTGACACATTGGGTAACAGCTGGCATGAAGGGCAATCAATCAAAGACGGCGTCAAGATCAAACAAAATTCCAATTTAAGTAGGTCACGGATGATTAATATGGTAAATAAATCGGGTTTCGGCTTTTGTTACACTACTTATGGCCTAGCAAATAATAGCAATTAGCTTTTTTCCGGTGTACCAGGTTTTCTCGTTCATTCTCAACTAGCAAAATGTAATCTCTTCATATATTTTATACTTGACAAAATCAGAATAGAACAAAAATCGACCAAATTATATATATTAAGTATATATGAATTATATATATATGTGATATATAGTGCTCGGTTCGTCTCTCACGGTCTCCCCCGTAGAGGTAGTCGTATGTAGGCAGCATGAAGGAGATACTCATCTCGAAGTCGCACGAAGTCGAGTTGCTGGTAGTATCGGAATCGTCCTCCATGTTCGTAGATGTGGTGGTATTCAGTCCAAGTAGGAGGACAATCGGATCGAACGACAAGGGTGCCGTCGTAGTCGGAGCCGGCGTCGTGGATGTGAGCGGGTAGGAACGGGGCATCTGGCAGAGGTTGTGGCCGCCATGCGAGACTGCGCGACACACTACGTACCAGTAGAGAGTTCCACACGCGATGACTAAAGAAAAGAAGGCGATAGTGAGCGCGAGGAAAACGCACTTGCAAGAAAAGCAGGATCGCAGTCTCCAACCGCCGGAAGGCGGAAAAAGTGGGAAGTGGTCCTATCGGGGTGGGCGAGGCTCAGGAGCGCAAGCAAGATGTAGGGCGATGAGGCCTTGCGACAGCACTGAAAGCGTTTTGGATATTTGAAGACCTGCACGTTGTGTTGCACAAAATTACGCAACACGTGAAATGTCACGGATGGCATATAGGATCCAACCCGAATAAAGTTAAAGTTTTTTTTCCCTAGGGTTGTGATCGTGATATTTCGTTATTCTCATTGTCGTGCTAACTATTGATAGACATTCTAACCGCAAACACTCACCTCTTTGACCTTTTGCGATACAGTGATCATATTAGTCCGTTGTATGCGGCACTCTCGAGAATCCATGTCTCTCTTATTTGAACTTCTGAAAATGATACTGATGAAGTATAAAATGCAGTTTCCGTTCGTGTATTGTAGTGTCCTAGGAATAGGAGTATGGGAAACTACGGTGAAACCATGAGAAGGAAGCGAGAGAGAGAGAGAGAGAGAGAGAGAGAGAGAGAGATGCACATACGCGAACATACGCGATCATTGCCGCTTTCAAGATTCCCGTGTTCAATCGATGTTCCTCGGTGACAGTGATGACTCATCGACAATCGCTTCGGCAAATGCCAGAAAAGCTGTCAAGTGACCCGCGTCCTCAGCAGCTGCTTCAGAGGTGTAACACAACAGCGTCAATAAATAGCTCGTGTAGGCAGCCGGAAGGGAATATACGCCACAATAAGAACTTGTGAAAATGCATCTTGCGAATAATTTGCGATGCGTTCATTTAGAAATAGATAATGCGAGCGCTCAACTAACACAACACAAACAAATCGCGTAGGGAATAGCCGGAAACACGAAACAAACAGTGAACACGAATGTGTGAGGGTTTGTACGCGTTGCGAATCGATATCCTCAATGGTTAGATGCCAGTGCGATGGGCGGGACTAGTGTGTGCACCAATGCACTCTATTCACAGTCCTGAGGTCATGACTAATTACTGATCGATATTTGCAGGGGCGAGCTTCGCTCTGTGTATTGCGCGCAACATCACGCACATTAGACTGCAATAAACATTTTCTGGCCCGCAATGGCTAATGTGGACGAATAAATTAAAATTCTATATCGCATTAGAAACGTGGCGCGGAAATGTATAACAGGCAATCAATTCCTTCTGGCAAAACGCAAAGTAGCGCCATAGTACTTCCCCGATACTAAAGTACTACTAAAACGCACGATCAGTACTACTAACGTAGTTGAACTACTTTGGCACTACTAATGGCTCTACGTTAGTACTACCATAGCAGTAGCGCTATTAGTACTACTATAGTACTGCCATTTTTGAATGTAATTATGATCCTGCAACGAAAACAATCATAGACAGTGATATTTTTTTTCCAGATCAGCTGGTTTGGCCTAAATGTTTTGTTTGTTTATTTTTGCTTGTATTCATTATATTTTGTTGCGTTTTTTTGTCGTTTTATTCATGATAATTGTTGATTGTACATCACAGTTCCTATTCGCGTTCGCTTAGTATGCGCATGTATGTTACTTGTATGCGTGTTACAAGATTTCCCTTTTTCAGAAGTAGCGGTTTTGTGATGTGTGCAACGAACAGCAGTATCAGTGGCGAGAAGGACCACCCCGCCTATCAGTCGACATTGAAAGGTGAGTAGCATATTAATGAACATTTATACTACACTGTGAATCGTTATAAGATATGTTCTGTGTTTGCTTACTCTATATACATGTAACATATTGTGTCGTTTAGGATACTGTCAGCGGAGCTAGCGCGCCGCTGAGATCTCTCTCTCTCACTAAGTGTGTAGCTCGCTCGGTCGATCAGTAGATCATTCCCTCATTGCAGACCCGCCAACTGCCGTCGGCGGACTGAGGAGGAGGGACGATCTACCGACCCACTCCCGCCAAGATAGAAGAACCCAGAACCCTCACTCCGGCCGTACTTAAGGCACGGCCGACGCTCAGTCTGGGCTTCAGTATGAGTGCAGGCTGATCAGGCCACTCTGAGAGCGACTCAGGGTTGCCGCACCCGTCAGTATCTATACCCGTGTACCATCCAGCTCTGTTCTTGTCATAAACTCCTATGTTCGCATTCCGTGTTATATCTGTTGTTGTCTGACTGGGGACAGTAGAAGGGTATCTGGGGGATTGTTCGGCTCGGCTCTCGCCACATACAACTGCAATCGACTTCTGGGTCGAGACGCATGCCAGCTCCGGCTGACATGCATCTCACGACGAGGGTGTCCTTGGGCAAGACCTATGTTCTTCGGAATGTATATCCTCTAACTATACGTATCTACGGGGAGCGTGGGAATTATACTGCTACGCGGAGGCCCGGCAGAAGAAAGAAGATACACAAACTACAACTACAATTCAGCCCATTCTATTCATCTCTTGCTACAGTAAGTATGTAAATTAATATTCGGTCCGTTGTTTTGTGAAGGAATGCATCATGAAATGAACATACATGTACAAAACATAAAACAGTGATTGAAACGTATTCATACCGATAATGAACAAAAATACTATGGCAGTACTAGCGTTGTACTATAGAACTACTAGCAACTAGGAAGGTACTATAGCAGTACTAATGGCCAAATTTTAGGACTGCAAAGGCGGTACTATGGTAGTACTGAACTACTGAAACAGCTACTATGGCAGTAGTTTGACGTACATGAGTTTTGAATTCAACTATCTGTAATTTTGATTATTGTTTGATATTGAAAATATTTGATTAAGCTTGGGCACATGTCGACCGGGTCTGCGGCAGAGCGCGAAATAGATAAGGAGTATACCTCGCGTCTCTCGGTCTGGAGGCGAAGAAGCGACAGAAGAGAGGCGGACAAAAGGAGGCAGGAGGAGGCAGATTGTAGTAGTGTGTGTGAGAGAGAGAGAGAGCGTGAGAGAGAGAGAGAGAGAGAGAGCGTGAGAGAGAGAGAGAGAGAGTGGTGCTTGTGTCAAGTGTGGAAATTAAATATCAACACCAGCCATTAATTTATTATCGCTGGGTACGTATTTTAATATTTTCAATGACGGTGAAACGCATTTCGTATGCGGATATGTTATTTTTGAAAGTTTATTTTTTTCGCGTGAAAAAAAACCGATTATTGCGGCACGAGAAGTATTTTTTTTCTAGAATTGATAGAACATAAAACATGTGAAAGTAGGAATAGTTTGGTTCTCAGGGACCGAGAGTAAGCCGAAAGCAAACGCAACGTATTTTGCGTGTGTTGATGTTTGATTTGCAGGGTGAAGGAGATGGGAGCAGTGGATGGAAACGCGTCTCCCGTAGATGATCAAATGGAAGAAGATGTGGAGGAGGAAGTGGCGGTTGTGGGAAGGAATGTGAGTTTTGGAAGGGGGGGAGAGAGAGAGAGGGGGAGAGGAGAGGGAGAGAGATGCAGAGTGGGAGAGATATGTGTGCAGGGTCCTTCGGCTGAGCTGCAGAAGGTGGCCAGTCAGATCAGCAAGTTCGAGGAGAAGCTCATCGACCTCAACTACCAGATGATGGATGTGAGTGAGGGGAGAAGGCATGATGGAGGGGGCGTGTTTCCGGAACGGCTTATAGATTATAGTGTAGGGGCGGTGCTCACTCTCTACTCTTGCAGAAGCACAAGGAGGTGTAGCAGTTGATGGAGCGTCCGAACAGCGTGGACTACGACCTGGAGGAGTTGGCGTGGGACCGTTACGGTGCTGCGAAAACTCCCAGCCTATCTATACCTCGCCACATCACTTGATTCTGTACAATGTATTTTATCTTGCAATACATTATTTTATATCGATTGTCGATTCTTGATTGTAATTTATGCAGCATGCACTAGGTACGTGCAAAAAAAAAAGCTAGCTGTCCGCCGCAAGTACATAGATCACGCCCTCTACATCTAGACCACACCATTCCATTTCACTCGAGGCAAGATGAAGCGAGCCATCGCCCTAGTGGCCGACTGCCCCCGCAAGTAGACCACGCCCGCCTAGCCACGCCTTCTAGACCACACCATTCCATTTCACGCTCGAGGCAAGATGAAGCGAGCCATCGCCCTAGTGGCCGACTGCCCCCGCAAGTAGACCACGCCCGCCTAGCCACGCCCTCTACATCTAGACCACACCATTCCATTTCACTCGAGGCAAGATGAAGCGAGCCATCGCCCTAGTGGCCGACTGCCCCCGCAAGTAGACCACGCCCGCCTAGCCACGCCCTCTACATCTAGACCACACCATTCCATTTCACTCGAGGCAAGATGAAGCGAGCCATCGCCCTAGTGGCCGACTGCCCCCGCAAGTAGACCACGCCCGCCTAGCCACGCCTTCTAGACCACACCATTCCATTTCACTCGAGGCAAGATGAAGCGAGCCATCGCCCTAGTGGCCGACTGCCCCCGCAAGTAGACCACGCCCGCCTAGCCACGCCCTCTACATCTAGACCACACCATTCCATTTCACTCGAGGCAAGATGAAGCGAGCCATCGCCCTAGTGGCCGACTGCCCCCGCAAGTAGACCACGCCCGCCTAGCCACGCCCTCTACATCTAGACCACACCATTCCATTTCACTCGAGGCAAGATGAAGCGAGCCATCGCCCTAGTGGCCGACTGCCCCCTGCCCCCGCAAGTAGTCCACGCCCGCCTAGCCACGCCTTCTAGACCACACCATTCCATTTCACGCTCGAGGCAAGATGAAGCGAGCCATCGCCCTAGTGACCGACTGCCCCCGCAAGTAGTCCACGCCCGCCTAGCCACGCCTTCTAGACCACACCATTCCATTTCACGCTCGAGGCAAGATGAAGCGAGCCATCGCCCTAGTGGCCGACTGCCCCCGCAAGTAGACCACGCCCGCCTAGCCACGCCTTCTAGACCACACCATTCCATTTCACTCGAGGCAAGATGAAGCGAGCCATCGCCCTAGTGGCCGACTGCCCCCGCAAGTAGACCACGCCCGCCTAGCCACGCCTTCTAGACCACACCATTCCATTTCACGCTCGAGGCAAGATGAAGCGAGCCATCGCCCTAGTGGCCGACTGCCCCCGCAAGTAGTCCACGCCCGCCTAGCCACGCCTTCTAGACCACACCATTCCATTTCACGCTCGAGGCAAGATGAAGCGAGCCATCGCCCTAGTGGCCGACTGCCCCCGCAAGTAGTCCACGCCCGCCTAGCCACGCCTTCTAGACCACACCATTCCATTTCACGCTCGAGGCAAGATGAAGCGAGCCATCGCCCTAGTGGCCGACTGCCCCCGCAAGTAGACCACGCCCGCCTAGCCACGCCTTCTAGACCACACCATTCCATTTCACTCGAGGCAAGATGAAGCGAGCCATCGCCCTAGTGGCCGACTGCCCCCGCAAGTAGACCACGCCCGCCTAGCCACGCCCTCTACATCTAGACCACACCATTCCATTTCACTCGAGGCAAGATGAAGCGAGCCATCGCCCTAGTGGCCGACTGCCCCCGCAAGTAGACCACGCCCGCCTAGCCACGCCTTCTAGACCACACCATTCCATTTCACGCTCGAGGCAAGATGAAGCGAGCCATCGCCCTAGTGGCCGACTGCCCCCGCAAGTAGTCCACGCCCGCCTAGCCACGCCTTCTAGACCACACCATTCCATTTCACGCTCGAGGCAAGATGAAGCGAGCCATCGCCCTAGTGGCCGACTGCCCCCGCAAGTAGACCACGCCCGCCTAGCCACGCCTTCTAGACCACACCATTCCATTTCACTCGAGGCAAGATGAAGCGAGCCATCGCCCTAG
Source organism: Rhabditoides inermis (assembly GCA_963966185.1). Taxonomy (NCBI): domain Eukaryota; kingdom Metazoa; phylum Nematoda; class Chromadorea; order Rhabditida; family Rhabditidae; genus Rhabditoides; species Rhabditoides inermis. The sequence goes on from CAWZYM010000425.1 coordinate 358,158, forward strand.
TGGCCGACTGCCCCCGCAAGTAGACCACGCCCGCCTAGCCACGCCCTCTACATCTAGACCACACCATTCCATTTCACTCGAGGCAAGATGAAGCGAGCCATCGCCCTAGTGGCCGACTGCCCCCGCAAGTAGACCACGCCCGCCTAGCCACGCCTTCTAGACCACACCATTCCATTTCACGCTCGAGGCAAGATGAAGCGAGCCATCGCCCTAGTGGCCGACTGCCCCCGCAAGTAGACCACGCCCGCCTAGCCACGCCTTCTAGACCACACCATTCCATTTCACGCTCGAGGCAAGATGAAGCGAGCCATCGCCCTAGTGGCCGACTGCCCCCGCAAGTAGACCACGCCCGCCTAGCCACGCCTTCTAGACCACACCATTCCATTTCACGCTCGAGGCAAGATGAAGCGAGCCATCGCCCTAGTGGCCGACTGCCCCCGCAAGTAGACCACGCCCGCCTAGCCACGCCTTCTAGACCACACCATTCCATTTCACGCTCGAGGCAAGATGAAGCGAGCCATCGCCCTAGTGGCCGACTGCCCCCGCAAGTAGACCACGCCCGCCTAGCCACGCCTTCTAGACCACACCATTCCATTTCACGCTCGAGGCAAGATGAAGCGAGCCATCGCCCTAGTGGCCGACTGCCCCCGCAAGTAGACCACGCCCGCCTAGCCACGCCTTCTAGACCACACCATTCCATTTCACTCGAGGCAAGATGACTTGTATTGAAACGCGGTAATATCTTTCTGAATGGCGAGAAAGAGAGACAATAGTTTTTTATTGATTTGTGTTCATCAGACTTTTCTATGATTATAGTTATATAGTAATCCTTTTTTTCCAGCGAGTGATGTGGTAGGGTGACGGGAAGCGCCAGCAAGTGAAGCTGAAATATTCAGAAAACACTGAAACCATCAGAAATGTAACGTGATGTGAGCCGTCGTTTCTAGTACCCATTTTGATTACAGTACTAAATAGTGAAAATATGGTTGTTATCAGATCATTCTGAAACAATCTGTTTTAGTATTTCGACGCAAGTAGTTTGTTTCTAAAAAAACATGCGATACGAATGAGGGTTTCGAATAGTTTAATGTTAGAAATAGTATAATGTTAGAAATAGTACAATAATATTAGCGATAGTGTGAGATTCGAAACTCATATCGAACTTCTCCACAACAAGCATAAATAATAGCACGTACGCATCCGTGCAACCGAAATCCGTGCTATGGGAACTCGAAGAAGGCATTGTATTATTGTATTTTACGTTTACCGTAATTCACGAAGCACAATGTATTCCTTGATTTGAGATAATTATTCTGACTCTGATTCTGAGTTCGAAATTGATCGAGTTCAAGACGGTATACAAAGAAGAGATCTACACAATGTTGCGAGGGGGCGCGGGAATGTGGGACGCACATTTGTGTGACCTTTAGCGTGGATGCGTATTGATTTTTGTGACCTCTGGATACCAGCCGCTTCAGCGCTGTGAAGCATTCACAATTTGCATTCCTGTACATTTATTCACAACATTGAAGTTGTTTAAACTGTATTTTATTTTTTCATTGGCATTTAATTTAGTAGTTCTGATGACCCGACCCTACTAGAGTTGGTTTTAAAATGAAACTGTGGATGTTTGAGTATGAGAAGCTTGTTTTATGCTCTACACCACGCGACTGTCGTCATATCGATCCGTTCTCTCTCTCTCTTTTTCTCTCTTTCTCTCTCTCTTTCTCTCTCTCTCTCACTCTCTCTCTCTCCCTCTTCTTCTCTCTCTTTCTCTATGTCTCTCTCTCGTCTCTCTCTCGCTCTCTTTCTCTCCGCCACTTTTTATTTCGTGTGTTTGTTTCAAATTTGATGTTTCGTGTTCAGATTCGCAATGGTGAGCGCGTATTTCTACTTGCTTGATATACATCGAATGTATTCTGTGCGAAATTTAACATACAATAAAACGACAGACTCCACAGGTAAACAGAAAAAAATTCTCTCATATCACAAGAAACTCGACGTTATGCAACAAATACAAAAAAAAACACGCTTTTGTTTAGGTGATGCTGGAATCGATGTCGCCTACAACCAATATCAGTTTTTGTCAACTTTGGACATGATTTCATTCCTCAATCTCACATTGTGTGCTGTGTCATTTGCTAAACATCTCATCTTTCCGAAAAACATTGGCCATGCGCAGTTTGCAGCAAGAGTGAGCTTTGCTTGCTTAGTTGCTTTATTTACGCAATTTCGTTCAGATTATTTTCCCAATCATGTACTTTATGAATCTCTTGAATTTCTTGCCGTATTTTATCGTTACATCGAATTATGAAACTCCGCAGAAATGGTATGATTTTCATACAATGCAATCATAAATATAGTTTCAGGATTCTTCGACATAAAATTGCATATTACTCTGTGAACTGGCTGGCCGAAAAAATTGTTATAATTTATTTCTCATTTGCTGCCTACAGGTCTTACAGAAAACATGCAAACTTTGTACGACTGTTAATTGTTGAGGCCGAATTCAAGTCAGTTCACAACAAATGTAGACCATTTTTTGTATGTTTTTACAGATATCGCAAAAACATCTTTGGCGATTTTCGACTCTCCGTTATCTTTTCGTCTCTTTTTTTCGTGTTTATTCATACATTCAACTACTACTACACTCCTTACGCTATTTTGCTGGAATGTCTACTTTTACTTATTTTCATCTCTGTTTCAATCAAATTTGTCTACAATTTGAACCAGGTTGAGAAAATCATTTTGTCATTTCTCTAGCTCTAGCTCTTTCAGTTGCGCACTCTTCATAAAGTAATTTTGAAAAGTAAGAAGTTCGAAATTCATGTATTAGGCACCTCATTCTGTTGTATCATTGCCATAGCTGCTGTACTGTGGTGTAAGTTCATGTTTGTGATATTAGGCTAATCATAATTCCAGTATTCGTTCATGGAGTAATTATATTGCTCTTTTTGAATCGATTCGAATTTTCGGCTCTGAATGGAGCAGGATACGTGAAGATGATTGACAAATTGTGTGTCGCCGTGTTTTCAACAGTTGTTATGGTGAACATATTGTTCAATTACTAAACTACTTACGTCAGATTTTAGAAGTACTTCAGAAATCTCATATTCTAATGACAATGTTACCATAGCTATTGCAGATCCTGGCAGTCTCAGATGAAGAGGAGGAGAAGAAGGAGGAGGAGGAGGAAGAGATGGAGATGTTGACAGACCAGGAGAGAATCATTCAAGGCGCCAAGGCACTATTCGCCAACTATCCATCGAGAGAGATCACTCCACCGCAACAGAACTGATAAACTGATTGAATTTTTGTTTGTTTAATGATACACACTTCCATATTCTTTTTACAAATCAGAAAATCGTCGGAACTCTCTCATCGAAAAAAAAATTCGTCGGAACTCTCTACCACTTGGCAGTAAAGACTCCTGAAATTTGGTTAAAAATTATAAAACGAACCCAATAGAACAAACGTTTTTGTGAGAGAAAAAATCACGTATATTGTCAGCAGACGTCACAGCTCCGATTGATTAGCCGCTTGAGAGCGAGAGATCACAGATATAAACAGTGTTTGAATAGTGTGAGTGAAAAAAAGTGTTTGAAAAAAAGTGTTTGTTTAAAAAAAATAGTGTGAAAAAATATAATAGTGTTTGAATGGCATCACATTATGTTCTCCTCCACCTTCCCGTCATTCTTCTCCCGATGAACGTGTGTGGTCGTTGCACGCGTCCCTTGGAGGCCGAACCCGCCCTCTACGCAAACAAACAGGTACCGTACCCTCCCCATTCGTGTCGGGACCCAGCCATTGTTTGAAGCTGTGGCACACCTGTCACTTCAACTGCGATCTTTGCGACTGTCGCATCCACGAAGACGAGAGGTATCGATCGAGTATCGATCGAATATCGATTTATCGATTAGGTACGAGATCCGTGACGGGAAGACCGTGTGCCACCAGTGCTACCTCACCCGCTATGCCAACAAGTGCTTCAGTGAGTGGAGTACTGTAGCTACCGTACTGTATGATGGTACTAGGATTACTGTACCTACCGTATTTCTAGGCTGCCACCTGGGAATCGACTCTGGATTCGTGGAGGCAAAGGGAAAGCGCTGGCATGCCACCTGCTTCAAGTGTGCCGGGTGAGAGACGATCATTATCGATTTATTATCGATTAATTGCAGATGCCTGCTGCCGCTGAAGGATGTGTTCGTGGAGAACTCGCAGGGATTCCTCATGCACAAGGTAGGCAGTTACTGTCTGTCTCTCTCTCTCTCTCTCTCTCTCTCTCTCTCTCTCTCTCTCTCTCTTTTCCTCCCTCTTTCTAGGCCTGCTACTGGGAGGAGAAGCTCTCTCAGCACGTGGTTATCCACGAGTACAGGAGGAGGATTGCCAGGGGACAGAAGATCATGGAGGAGAAGGAGAAGGAGAAGAAAAAGGGGGAGGAGAAGGAGGAGGGACAGTAGACAGATGAACAAATTGAAAGGGTGTGTGTGTGTGTGGTGATTTGTGCTTGATAAACGAGTTGCGATTCGCAATTGGATGAATGCATACCAGTGTATAGTTGTACCTTATCCGATTCACTACGTACTCACAAATGTACATCTTACAGGTGAAGGCAGTAGATGTAGTGAACTCGCTACCTGCGCCTCTGAGAAAACTTTTGTTGTTGTTTCTGGTTGCAATTGATCGGCACGACTACCTGCACGGTCATTTTCATTACAATCCTGCATACAATGTATAGCTATCATAGTGAGTGTCTTCTCTCCTCTTTTCTTTTTACGCAACGGAAGCTGGCAACAGCCAATCTTGCGATGGAATCCGCAAATGGACGTTTGAGTTAGAGTAAATGATTTGCACACTCATTTATTGTTGACACTCTTTTTATGCCGTTTGCAATTTAAAATTGAAAAAAAATGTGAGTGAGCGCGAAACTACAGGCCGCTTTTGAATGCGGCTGTATTTGCGAGAAAATACTTATTACGATTTGCCAAGAGAAGTCTTTCTTCACTGTCTCTCGATATCTCTGCGAGCGCTCTCTCGTGAGGCAACCGATTTGTTTTCCACAGTAGGATAGTTTGCTAAAGCGCATCGGAGGTCATATTGTTGTGACCCCAGCGCACTATCGATTTAATTGTCTGCTGCTCTGTGCTCTCTCACCCAGCCACCCTCTTTTCCTCCCGCGTCCCGCCTCTAGTTAGCTGACCATTGCAAACGCATTATTCCCTTTTTTGTTAATTTCTGCTTCATTTTACCTATATGAATCGCTATTTATTTCAAAATGTGTCTTATATGCTTTTCTATGCTTCTATGTTCTAAGCCTTCCAAAGTTTTCCGAATAATGTCTTCTATTCAGTGTCGATGGTAAGTGCTTATTTCTTCTGGCTCGAAACACAAAGAATTCAATATCTTCGAAATGCTACTTTCAACAATGTCTCAAATTCTACCGGTAAGTACAAAATAAAAACACTACTTAATTTGTAACTCAATTCGTAATTGTAACTCAATTTCAGGCGATAAAGAGATTGATTTTGCTTGGCATAGGTGGAGTATGGTTATGCACATGAAAATTGAGTTTTTCTCGATTTGCATTTTTGCGTTTATTATATTGCTATGCGGATTGATTAGGACTTGTATGAAAAAAGACACAAATATCCGCGAGCATCATTCAAAGAGGAAAATACAGGCATGTTTTGAGATGCCTCGAATCATTTAATACATAGCATCTCAGATTCTTCTTGCTGTCACCTGCCTTCACTGTGTTTTCGATTCCACGCTTGATTTCATGGCTGAATTTGGGAGTGATGACATTCATGGCTGGTATGCGGTACGAAAAATGTTTCATAAATTCCTTTTTCATTTCAGGCTATTCAAACACACTCATCTGTTGTACACCGTGAATTAGATGCTGGAGAAAGTGATGCTAACATATATAGTGTTGTTTGTTCGGAGTTATTTGAATGCCCACAAGAATTTTGTTATGGGAAAGATTGATGACTCCCAATACAGGTGTACTTAGAATTGGTTTTTTTGTTAGTTGTAATTTAGGTCGCAAAATGGATGGCAGGACGATTTTCTGACAGCTATCGGCTTTTCAAGTGTTATTTTTATTATCACTCATTTGCCTCAGTATTTCAAAAAGTCTACAAACTTCACCGTGACAGCGGAAATCATAATATACGTGGTTTACTTCATAGTGATATTGTGTACCACAGTTCGAGCTAAAACGGTGAGGGTGAAAACCAAATAACAAGAAAATGCAATTAACATGTTTCAGTTCAACTCTAAACACAAAAATACACTGGACGAATTTGTTTTCAAAGATTTTCACTACGTAATGAATGGATTTCTCAATAATACATGCGTCGCAATAGTGATCAACTGTGAGTTACAACATTACTACTTTGCAGTTCGCATAACAATTTCAGTGACATTCGATTCCCTTATGTTTCTGCAAAGCCGCAGGTTCGGACCACTCGATTACTATTCGTGCGCTATATCGCTAGACCTCGGAAACACCGTTGTTCTCCCGCTTATTATTGCAGTAAGTGTGATTTTTTACCATTCGCTCTAAAACTTTTTATTGGAAACGATTCAAGACAAAAAAAAATTCATTGATTTTTATTTTATTTGACTACCTTATTTCTTCTAGATGTTTCTGCTAACTCCAAAATCTCCAACTGCTGCAGAGATAGAGGAGAGAGAGCGGGAGCGAGAGGGCAGAAGAAGGGAAGAGGCGTATCGCCCCAGTCGACCGGAGGATTGGGATTCGAACCGCATCCCCCTCAGGAATGAAAATCAGTCGGATGTACACTTGTGAACTACCTTTTGTAAACTGCCAGTTGTTCTCATATGTCTTTTTTTACAGGAAAATGTCCGTGTGTTTAGTAAATGTTGCAGTAATTGACTGAATGCTGCAATTTCCGAAACAACGCCACACCACACTTTCGAAATTGTTTATTTCTTCTTTATTATAAAATTTAATTAAATACGACAATTAAAAATACATTTTTCTTCGCAGTGCTGGTAGTTTTGTTTTCTTGTTCACCTCCTCGGCTCGGGCGGTCCGTTGGCGCTCTCCCTGTTGAGATATCCGAAGCCCGGATGCCACGTGCAGCCCTCCATCACGCCTTGCGCGTCCACCGAAGGACCCTGAAGGAGTGGTCAGAAACCAGTGATTAAAGGGCAATCGCGAGTACTTTGAAGTATTTATACTGATCGTTACCCAACAGCAAGTCTGGCACCGTGCACTTCTCTGAGATCATTTCCCACCTTCTTGCTCCTCCACGCCGATTTGTCCACTCCATTCAGCCACTTGTCGTTGTCTGTCAGGGGGTGGGGCTTGGGAGGATCGCCCTGAGGGAGCTGCCTCAACGGGTCTGCTTCCTTCACCGCTCGCTCCGTCTTGCGCACCGACTTCTTAAGTGTTGTTAGAGAGGGGCAAACAATGTTGGATAAGATCACAATTCTACAAAGGAGAGTTGGAGAGAGGTGGAAGTACCTTCTGCTTTTTCTCCACTGCCTTCTCCGGCGGTCCGTAGTTCTTCGTGGCGAGAGACGTCGTCTAGAGTAGATGAGTTTTGTAGTCTTGATCTCGCATGCTCGAAAAACGGTGCTCTAACCGCCTGCTTCTCTCGTTTTGCGTGCTATTACCACAAATCGACTCTCCGTCTTGCTCGACCGAATGAAACTTCCCGTCTCCTACAGCCGCATCGTTTACCCACCCAGATATTTGCGTACAAACTTTGCTCACATGTTTTCCTATCCTTGATTATAATAAACATCAAATTCCAGTACTTTCATCTTCGCCTCCTTCAGCCACGCATCCTCCGGCTGCCCCGCCGCCGTCTCGATTGAGCCACTCGTTGTGTGCTGGAGAGTACCGTGTACTGTCGGAAGAGTACAGTACCTTCTTCTCCTTGGGATTCACCAACGCGGACTTGTCCACTCTCTCTTTCGACAACCGCGGGTCCTCCTAGAACGATAAGAATGAAGAGAGAGAGAGAGAGAGAGAGAGAAAGAGAGAGAGAGAGAGAGAGAGGTAGAGAGAGAGGTAGAGGTAGAGAGAAAGTGAGAGAGGAAGAGAGAATCTCAATCCACCCACCTTGCTCTTGTGGGTGCTGCCGTTGTTCATGTCAGCGATCGCAGCATGGATGAACTTGCTGACTTCGAGATCAGGCGCCTGCAGCGGAGTCTGAAGCGGTCTTTTCAATCTACTCTCGAATCGCCTTCTAAAACGCCTTTTCAGCTAACCGTCATTCATTTCTAACTGTTACCGACCACTTCGGAAGCGGTATCCGAAGGTATCCGAACCCACCGGTGTGATGAGCGCGTCCCTATGCGCGTGTCTCTCGCCACACCATTCACACAGCGCCAGCCTGCATTCAGTGCAGAACACCGAGCAGCGCACCTGAGAGACATTCATTCATCCAGAATGTCATACTCCTGAAGAATACTGGCGGATAGAACAGAGGGGTGTATGGTTCCGAGAGACTGGCTGACCATGCCAGGGTTCCAGTGTAGGCAGCGGCACGTGGCGGAGCGGAGAAGAGGCGTCATCTCCTGCAAAACACCAAAAATCAGAACCAAATACTTTTCCAGATCATTCCTGATCCGTAATGTGGCTAATAGGCGAATGAGGATTTCTTGCGAGGGATTACTGATGGTTATTCCTTTTTCAAAAGACTGTGCCTCGCGGCCTCGCGATACTCATTCACCACAATTACGTGCACTACTTGGCACATTGATCGAAAGTGAATGGGCTCAGAAAGAAATACAAGAGGAGGCTAGCGGAATCGCGCATATGTGTTTAGGTGACAGGGGGTAGTCCGATCATGTCTAGTAGGCGATAAGCATTCAGACCTCGTAGACATGATCCTTTGTCCTCTCATCCATGCGATGCACCCACTGACACACGAGACACAGGCCGCCCGAGCAGGTCAGACAACCACGCGCCACCTCCACACTCCCGCACCGGAGACAAGCCTGGAAGGGGGAGGGAGGGAGGGAGAGAGAGAGAGAGAAGCATACCTTGTCTGTCATCCCCGGTCGACCGCACAGACGCGGCGCGGAATGAGAAATGATAATAACGTGATCTCCTAGAAATTCGTGCATTTCGATGGAGGTTTCTGGGCATTAATGGTAAAGTCGATATTTCTCGCGTTCATAGTACAATTCCACGATGACTCGTTCAGTATACATCCACATTCCCCCCCCCCATTCAACGATTATTCCGCGCATTTCGGCATGTTCAGAAACTGCCATCAGAATTGAGAGCCTGATCTCTTCTCTTCCTGCCCATATGACGGGTCATAATTTTTCGCAACATTACAAACTACACTGGTAACTATATGGAGATAACCTGTGAACAGAGAAGTATGTATGTAGTCACAACAGGGTCACTCTCCCACTCTCCTTCTGATACGATAGTGAGCACAGTGGGTACACACTGATAACCGCAGTGCCGCTACTATCGATCGCTTGCAGTGGTCACTTCATGTTGCTATTTGTTTGTTAGTGCTTTATATCTGGTCATGCCTTTCATTATCGATGTGTTGTTGAATTCAACCTCTCTTTTGATTACTTATAGGACTTTTTTCATTTCGCCCGCTCTATGATAGAATACAAAAGAGAGTACAGTTAGCGAAACAATTATATTACTTTATCATTTTGATCATTAAAGGATGTATCCGAACATCATTCGTGTATGCCATAGTTTTTGCTTTTAAATATGCCTTACATAAAAGATGAAAACACCTACTAGATGAAAAGATCTGAAAATTTGTTCACAATGAGTTATTACCGAAAATACAGGTTTAGTCCATATTGGAGTGGGGCTATAACTCGCTAAAATATGAAGTTTTCAAAAATCGGTCAACGCAGTTCCGGGGAACTCTCAAAATCATTCCAATAACCCATTGAACACATTTTGATATCTTTTGAAATGACAGAGATTTTGCGATTTGAAAGACGTCCCAGGGAGTTCGTGGCGGGACCAATTTTTATTGCCCGTAGTCATCCTTTAAAATTTGTTCTAGAGATGGAATCGTTCGCGAATCACGACAATGTGTTTCTCAAGATGCCGCACATGTTCAAGCCACTGCAAGTTGTGAGTGAGCACATGGTTTCATCTCTCTCTTTCTCTCTTTCTCTCTTTCTCTCTTTTTTCTCTTTCTCTCATCTTTCTGTCTTTCTCTCATCTTTCTGTCTTTCTCTCTTTCTTTTCCTCTTTTTTACCATCTCTCTTTCTCTCTCTCTCTCTCTCTCTCTTTCTCCCCTCCCTCTCACCCTCCCTCCCTCCCAGCTCAACTCTGTCGTCCTGATGATCTGCATTGGTTCAACTGCCGGCAGCGACAACGGCATTCTGTGGTGAGAAATGCACTGTATATATTTTGATTAAATCTTTGTTTTTTTCAGTTTGATTATTTGTATCACATTTTTTTTTCTGCGAGCTTGTTCTTCATCATAGCAAATTTATCGTTTTATCAAGACGAACATGTCATTATTATTAAGGTTTTTTATGATGTTATAAGACAATTGAAACACAACAACTTAAAAACATTTAGTAGCCAAAAAAGAGATAGAGAGAAGGCAGGAAGGAAGAAAAAGTGATTGAACGAAAATAGTTTGTGTGAATGTGAACTTAATTTTTTTCAATCTTGCAAAATATTTTTTAATATGTCGCGATTGCCCAGATGACGTTCATAGAATAGGAGAGAGAGCGAGAAAGAAAAAGCGGAAAGGAGAGAAAGAGAGCGAGAGAGAGAGAGAGAGAGAGAGAGAGAGAGAGAGATAGAGAGAGAGAGAGAGAGAGAGAGAGAGAGAGAGAGACTCTCCCCTCGCAGGTTCGTGGTGGTCGCCGGTCTTCTCGTCTCACTCGCTGCCACCGTCATATTCGCACTCAGAATTCAGGTGAGGAGGAAAATCTGAGGAAAATTATTGTGAAAAAAAACTTGATAAACACCTATTTGACGAGTGTTCACTGTTAACTGTATACTAAGATTCAGACAGTACTTGTGTGATTTGGTATAGGTTAGTCGTAAAACGTAAGACTTTGTTTATAAAAAAAATGAAGAATACGTTTCACAGGGATTATCTAGAAATAATATCGGTAAGACTGCAATTAACCCAACGTTCTAACGTTACAAGTTACAATATCTACTCTGACTACTCTGAAAAGACTTCTGAAAGATTGAAAAGATTTTTTTTCTTTTTCAGGACTCCCTTATGGACAGTGTGAGCAACGGCTCCATTGGGTGGAATGTGGTGGTGGGTGTATGTATAAATACAAAAAACTCATTCACAATAACTGTTAGTAGTCAAGTACTTTAATAGTATTTTGTTTTGAAAGTGTGCATTGAAGAGGCGCCTCTTATCGAAATGGCCTCCTATCGAAAAAAATTCTAACCGATAAAAAGTTGCACTGTGTGTGGTGTGTAGTGTTGCTGTTTTTTTTTTTCGTTAACTAATTCGAATTCGACGGAGAATTGTTTCAAAATGGTTTAAACGATTTTACGAACGATTTAGTGGTGAAACGTATCACAATTTCTAGTTAAAGGAACAGTGGCGACTTATTTCTGCCACAACCTGTCACAAGTCACAACTCCTCATTTTCACACGAGCAAAACATTTGGCGGCGACAGGAATCGAACCAGCGATTATTAGGGCCACAACGCAGCGCACATGCACTGAGCCAAGAAGCAAGTGACCGGCCGTTATTTATTTGCGGTTATGTCCGACCCCAGTTTTCGCAGTGAAGCGTTGGCGGGAAATTCAAATTTTGAGCTGCATTCTTGGCAGTGGCAGAATCGAAAGTTACGCAGAATCGTCGTTCTTTCGCAAAAATTGAAAATGTGTTAGGATAATATGATTTTTAATAATACTCCGAATCGAAAATAAGTCGCCACTGTTGCTTTAAGGCTGCTCTGACTGTAACTTTAACCAAGTGCGAATGAACGTGAACTCACTGCTTAACCGTTTGACGATTGTTGATCTACCATCTCTCACTCACTGATCTACCATCCCCCTGATCTAACATCTCCAACTCACTGATCTACCCTTTCAGGAAATGATCTACTCGTTCGTGCTCGCAGTCCTGTCTGGCATCTCTGTGTGGCTGGCATTCGGATTCGCGAACCGACATCTCGGAGGCACCAGTGCAGGCTATATCGCATCGGGGGTGGGTGCTCTCTCTCTCTCTCTCTCTCTCTTTCTCTCCCTCTCCTCTCTCCTCTCTCTGCCCTCTCTTATATCCCTTCCCTTTCTTTCTTGTTCCCTCTTTTCCACTCTATTCATAGTTCGAATTGGCGATAGTCGTGCGACGTTGTCTCACATACGTGGTTCTTTTAATCTTCATGAATCACATGTCAGTGGTTGAAACAATGCACAGACCACCAAGCTGTCTATCAACTATCAACTGACCTGCCCTTTGATCTACCTTCTGATCTACCCTTTGATCTACCCTCTGATCTCCCCTTGCAGCTCTTCCTCATCCTGCAGACCGCCCTCTACGCTGTCCCCTGTGTGATGGTCTACGATGGAGTGCGCACCAGCGGAGGATCGGGTGCGTATCGTTTTATCGTTTCATTATCGAGTTTTTAAATATTCTATATAGAGGTGTTGATCGGGTGTTGATTTATCGATTGATTTCAGCCATTGACACGCGCGTGGAAGCGGCGCATCCTTTCGCCGAACCGCACGCCAGATATCAGGACTTGTAAAGGGTACGGTACCTGGCTTACTGTACTTTGAAATTGTCTCGCACTGCTGTATGAATCATGCGTGTATTGCTCATCCACATGTCTTCTCACTAATGTATTTGATGATGTACGTTTGCATAAATCTTTGAAAATGTTGTGTTGCTGTTTTGAAATGAGATGGTTCCATGGATTCGGTGACCGTCATTTCCCCTCTCTTCCCTGTATCGCACGGCAGTCGCTTTGTGGTGTGTTGTTAATGCCATTTCTCCAAGTGTCTCTCTAGCTCCGCCCCTTACAGCCCCGCCCCTTGTAGCACCGCCCCTTCAAACCCGCCCCAAACATGGTCGCCACCCCGTCTTCGCTCACGGGGCGCGCCTCCAAGCAGCGACAGGAGCTATCTAAGGTATCGATCAATCAATTGAATATCGATTGATCATCGATCAGGTCTCCACAATCCACCCAACCCATTCTTCCGAAGACGCGCCGCCGAGCTCGCACCCGCCCCGCAAACCACTCAAGGACCAGTGTGATGGTACCATTTCACCTACCGCATACCTAAACCCTCACCTACCGTATACCTAACTCGCCGCTACCGTAGTGTTCGTGATCACGCAAGACGGTCTCGGGGCGGAGCTGATCGAGGGAATCACCGCCTGTGAAGTGCCGCTCGCCAAGAAGAAGAAGAGGGTACTGTAACCTACCGTAATCCTCGTACTCACCGTATTCTTTTAGTCTGGCCGTCTGCTGTCTCTCCTCGCCACACACTCTCTCCGTCTCGCCTGCGTTGTTCACTGTATAGTGGCTCTGACTGTGATGGGCATGCTATTTGGCAGCTACGGCGAACCTCTGGCAATTCACGTGGGTTACTGTGGATCGAAGGTTACTGTAACACCAATTTGACCCACTGTAGGTGGTGTTCACGATCACGAACATTGTGACCATCTACGCCGAAGTGTACAGCGTCATCTACGCCACCAGGAGTGAGTATCGATCGATTATCGATCGATTATCTATTGATTATGCAGGAAAGATGCTGATCGTTGCCCTGATTGATTGTTGCTTCGCCGTCGTTGTCGGACTTGTGCTGCACCTCGGAGAAGCGGGTACGATAGATTAAATTTGGGTTACGGTAGCTGGGTACAGTATGCGGTACTACCAGGAATTGTCGACGAGTTGCGAACGAACAAAGGCAAAGAGGCGGTCGTCACCATCATTGTTTTGGTTTGTTGACATGTTTGTTTGTTTACTTTTTTATTTACTCAGGCCATCAACACGCTCGTCTTTGCGCACGCGTTTGTCGTGTTTAAGATAAAAGAAGGTACCGTATTTTCATTCTACCGTATTCCAAATTTATCCTACCGTATTCCTAGATCCCAAGTGTGGCCTGGTGCAAGCGCCGTGCAGCTGTGTTCGCGACCGAAAAAGGGAGATGCCGAGAGACGACGAGTACACGCAAGCCGATCTGGAGAACTATATGAGGTTGTTCATTTGTTTACTTGTTTATTTATTTGTTTACTTGTTTACAGATCGGCCCGGCAGTCGGCTCACCTGATGAGCTTCAAGGAGATGTGCAAGATGAACGGCGCGGGCAAGTACAGCGAGGTGAATTTGAATAAAAGGCTACGGACGTTACTATTGGCGTCATTGGGAACGTTTCGAAAAATAAAAAAAAGTTCTACATGAAACGTTAGGATTCTCAAAGTAGAGATGCCAGACTCAACTTTTGTTGGCAAAATATCTTCAGAAAGATCTCAGAACGCTTCGCACTCTCATGAAATCCCATTTTGTATTATAAAGCGTTTTTTAACCAAATTATGCTTTGATAAAGCCAAGCTTTTCCTTTCAGAGACAGCTGGAACCGCGCGGCTCCTCGGAGCAGGAGGAGGCTCGGCAGGAGACGAGGGAGGTGATCCTGCGCATGCTGGCCAGGCAGACAGAGCAGAGCAACACGGCGGAGAGGAGGCATGTGCAGTCCCCGGTGAGATCGACGGATCATTGATATGATTGGTATGATGATTGCTTAATAGTAGTAGTGGTTGTACACGTACTTGCATTAGCGCTTGCTATGGACTAATATTGGTTTTGCTAGAATTTCAATCAGATCTATTTGATATGTCTCAGATCATTTCTAACTCTCACTCAGCCTCCGCCGCCGCTGAAGCAGCCGATTGAGCCGGTACTCGAGGAGGAGACGGCGGACTCAAAACAGCCAAGGAGGATGAGCGAGAGTCAGAGGAGGTGGGGAGAATGAGTGAGAGGGGAGAGAGAGGGAGGAGAGAGAGGGGAGAGAGAGGGGGGAGAAAGGGGGGAAGTGAGGAGGAGAAAGAGAGAGAGGGAGAGAGGGAGAGAGGGAGAGAGAGAGGGAGGGGAGGGAGGGAGAGAGAGAGGGGATTTCCTCTCTAGGTTTGTCGCCATCTACGCAACTCCGAAGGATCTCCAAGGCCTGCGTTCGGACAAGCTCCCCGGCCACAAGATCAACCACAGCGACGTCGACGCCAGGATGTGAGATACTACTTTTATCGCAATATTCGTCAACTGTGAAACGTAGTTATTCGGCATTTGGAAGTCGTAGTATTTCATTCAATAATATTTGTAATATTGTTTTAGCACTTCCGGCGAGGCTATGCAGTACATTCTCGACGTTCCGCAGCACCGCTGAATTTCAAAAAAATAATTGTTTTATTAGAAGCGTTAAATATATAGTTGATAGTCTCACGTCAAACTCGCTGAGTGTCCGTTTCTGTTACAGTGTTTTGAATAAAACGTTAATGAAACTGGTTACTGGTTGTCACTTTCTTTCCGATCGTCCGTTTCTGAAGTTGTGTTATCCGAAAATAGAGAGGTGTTCGTTTGCGCAAAAATGCGGAATTCCGTTATTCGATGTGGCAGAGTGCACTGCCGCGCGCTTTCCTTTGTTGCGCCTCTCCCTCTCTCTCTCCCTCTCGTCGCAGCTACTTCCCGATTAGGTGAGATTTTTCTCTATTTTATCAGTCAACGAAGGAATACGCTTCATACCCGCTGTAAATGCGGTCGCGATGTTGCACGATAATTCCACTCGAACGATCGTTTCACTCGTGTAATAAGTAATAAGTAAAACTGTTCATTATTATAAATAAATAGGAGAGAGCTATCTCATGAAATGCGACAAAAAAACTACTGCACTCTCTTGTTAGAATACGTGGTCAGTATCTTCGAAAACCACTTTCGAAGTGGTTTGAGGTTATTCGGTGGTTGTAAGAAGTAGTTGGAAGGCAAGTTCGAAGATGTTTTGCAAAGAATTCCGGATGAAGAGACTGACCGCTACTTCACCATTGTAACTGCATTGTAGAGAGAGAGAGAGAGAGAGAGAGAGAGAGAGAGAGAGAGAGAGAGAGAGAGAGAGAGATTGGAGCCTCTTATTCTTATACAGTGCAGTTTGTCTGCCGCGCCTACTTCTACTGGTCATAGATGTGCAGTGAGTACTATATGAGAGAGAGCGCAGCGTGATGCTTAAGTGCAAGGAATTAGATGTAGTTCCAAAGAAGACTATGACAATATATCCCAGTGGTTTTATCCCAGGCGAGGTCAGTTCGATTCTGTATTGAAAAAAACCGTTTTATGATACAAACAGACACTTTTTGAGGATCTTTATGAGGGTCTTTATGAGGGTCTTTATGAGGTATGAGGTTTATGAGGTCTTTGTGAGTTCTGAGATCTAGGGTCTTTTGCCAGCAAAAGTTGAGTCTGACCTCTAATTTAATGTCGTTCCATTCAGGGATCCGAAAAATAACAAAAAACCGACTGGCGTGCCGATTGTGCCGGTTACTGAGACGATCACTCGAACCGACTGGGCCATCAAGGGAGGAAAGGTTCTCTCTCTCTCTCTCTCTCTCTCTCTCTCCCTCTTTTTTTTCACCCTATATTTTACAGGTGAAGGTCTATAACTCTGTCGAAATGGTCATCACTACCTTCGTCAAGAAAGAGGCACAGGAACACTTCAACTGTCCCACCCTGGAAAGTTTTCGAAAGACGATCGATAGTCGAATCAATAAATCGATACCAGGTGCGGAGCAGGAGCACACTGGGAGAAGCTAACCGAATCGTGAGATCTCTCTCTCTCTCTCTCTCTCTCTCTCTCTCTCTCTCTCTCTTCACTACCTCTCGAACAATGAACGTCTAGTTTGAATATCGATGTATTGATTCTTTCCAGGGACACGAAGATCCCTCCAGTCATACTCGCATGACGCTTGCTCTGCTCGAAGATAGTGGATGGTACAAGGCTGACTATAGGTAATTGTTTTGTACTTACGATGCTATTGTTGTCTACTGTGCTGTAAACGTAGGGCGAACAATATATTGAAGGTGGAATCAGTCTTCAGATACCATTTCCGAAGTATCTGGTATCTGGAAGTAATTTGAGGGAAGTAGCTGGAAGTGGTAGGAGACATTTTGTAGGTAGTTGGAAGACATTGCGGGAGTCGTTTGATGGTACCTTCCACTACTGCGTGTCTTTTCAGGCAGGCGTCTTCTATGCAGTGGGGTCGGGGTCTCGGGTGTGGATTCGCGGAGAAGAGTTGTGGAGAGTGGATTGCAACGCGTAGACAGACGGCAAAGTCGCCCACCCCATTCTGTGATCAAGTGGATACCAGTCTCACGGATGGGACTGTCCAGGCGCACAGGTATGTATGTCTCTCTCTCTCTCTCATTTTCTTTTCTGGTGCTCTTCCGACCTCAAGTATGGGAGCTTGCGATCTCAAGAAAATACCGAGAGCTCTTCCCAAGAAAATCCAATACCTTGCCAACGTCGCCAACCAGAGAGCATCGGAAGCCGCGAAGTTTGGAAGAGCGCATCCGTTTATGGATTACTGTCCATATGTGCAGGAGCTGGTAAGTGTCTCCTTCCTTCCTTCCCTCTATCTCTCCCATGATGACATAAATTATTTGGTTCGAAATTGTATTTTTTTCAGATAGAGAGAAAGAAAGCGAGCGAGAAAGAGCGAGAAAGAGCGAGAAAGAACGAGAGAGAAAGAGAGAGAAAGAAAGAGAGAGAAAGAGAGAGAGAGAGAGAGAGAGAAAGTTTGATAGATAACGCGACATATTGTATTGAAGGGTACATGATCGCAATTCGGAATAAAAATCGTAGTAAATTTTCGTAGTTTTCGTTCGTAGATTTTCGTCGTAAATTGATTTTTTTTGTAAAGAATGAATATGAGTATCTTATGTAGGGACGGGCAGCCGGGATTTGGGCACGTTGCCAGCGTCACGCTTTTGCGTCCCGGCAAGGGTCAGCCGCGGGTGGGGGAGAGAGGCGCGGGGGAGATAAGCCGCGGGCTATAAGATTCTTATGTGAACCAATCTTGTAGTGGAATAAGTAGAGCTCTCGTGTGTGGAGAGCAAGAGTGGTAGTGGAATGCATGTCCGAAGTCAAAATGATGGGTCTCGCTTCGTCGCTTTTTTAGTGCGTTTCCAGGCGCGCGACACATAGGTTTGCTCACGAAAGCCTATCCTCGCATCTTTTCTCTCAAGCAGTATCTTTTCTGTCGTTGCATTACCAAGACAGATCTCTCTAAGACATCAAAGAAAGTGGGTCCTTTAATTTTCGAAGTTGAGTTCGCACCGGAATATGAAAAAATATCAAAAATGATGTTTTTTGGCAATCGGACCATATGCCGGAAATGGCGGGAAGGAGAAACCATCCCCACGTTTGTACACATTTCTGCACACTTTTCTCTTAAAAGGGCGTATTCGAGCGCAAATTACACCAACTTCAAGGCGACTTGAGAATAATTTTTTCCATGAGGAAGTACATAATTTATGACATTTTTTCACATCCTGATGCTACCTCAACTTCGAAAATCGGAGGGTACACTCCCTTTAAAGCTCTCCATCTGATTTGTATGGTCGTGTGTCGATGTTGCTACCAGCCAGGTGAGTTTGAGTCACGCCATGAGACGATGAGATCTACACACCCACACCTGAAACCACGCGACCGCCGACTGATGTCCGAATTCCGTCGAGCGCTATCCAAATCGCCTACAAACCTCCGATCCATACACACAGACTAGGTGCAACTTATCACAAACCACACCTATACCTATTAAAAGTACCAGTCGACACCCATTTCATATTTTCTTCGAGATATTTTTTGACGATTTAACAAAATTTCTGTTCCTGTTATTAGTTGTCGTAGAATCTAGGCAAGAGAGAAGTCTAGGCAAGAAAAGTCTAGGCATCTAGGCAAGAGAGAAGTCTCCATTGTCGAAACGTGCCTCATTCCTCACACGCATGTCTCTTTTTGCGTACGCGGTTCCCTCCCCGCACTCCTCCTCAGCCACCTCCAGGCACCGGGGGGCGGGTGTCATGCTAGACTTCGGATTCCTATCAAATGCCAAGTTCCCAACTCTTACGAGACACTTTCCATAATACTTCATGTGTTTTTTTCCACAGTCTCACACCCTCCGGCTACACTCCGTTCAGAAGAGAAAACAAGGCTTGGTTTTCAGTCATTTTTTGACGAGCGTCGTCAAAACACCGTGTGCCATTTGCCATTAAACTTGAACGTGGAAAGGACAAATACTGTATTGTGTGAATTCTCGGATTGTAGTAGACCATTTATACACCAAAATATATGTAAAGTCATCATACAAACAACGCCAACTATTCGGGAACTATTCGGGAACTATTTATTTACATCTGAACAGTGTCTTTCATTCTTCTGTTATATTATTCAAATTTCACAGCAATTGATCGATTGAGCAAAACGATTTTTTTTCAGCAATGGATCCATTAATGACATATCGATCGAGAAAAGATAGTTGAAGTTATCAAGCCATTCCATCAGGACATCATAATGAACAATGTGAACAAGAACAAAAAACTTTCGATGTTTATTTTCATTTCACTTGTATTCATATATTTATGAAATAAACACATGCAGATAAAACACATTTTTCTATAAGTAAACTGTATAAAAGAACCATAAACGAGTTGAGTGTCATCCGTCAATCTGTATAACTACATATGAACAAATACAGCCTTGCGCTTCCTGCCACAGCTGCCCAGCCCTGTTCAAATTCGCATTTTCTTTCTTAATGGGAGTCACACACCTTGATAGGAGCTAGTCTACGCGCATTCATCTCCTCGAGTATGGCTCGCGGCGCAGAGTCGCAGTCGTTGCCGATGGGGTGGATGTCCATCGCCTGGACAAACCCGTACCGCTCAATTTCTCTCTCATCGAGTCGTGTGACCTTCTTCATCTGTGCAAAGAGAGACTTGCGTGCGATCGATAGTGGTCGTCCCGTCGCCGCCTCCGACCATATGACCATCTTGTACTCCTCGATCGGGATCTGGAAACATTTATGTACATGAGAGAGAAGATGAAAAACAATACCCTGAAAAGAGACACATAGTACACACTCGCATTACTGTTGCTCTGCGATGGGCAGAGAGCCAGCGTCGCCAGTCGCTGTCCGACTGTGTCCAGTCCAACCTTCTTCACACGGATGGTGCCCTTCTCCAGAGGGTGGTTTATGTTGACCAGGTAGGCTGCGGTGTTCACGTCGACGGGGTCGAAAAAGTGAGTGATTTCCACCTCCACGAGCGCTCTCATCACCTACGTATAAGGGTGACATTTCCCCTGTCCTCTATACATAGATAGCCCTGGTAGTGATTGATAGAAGCCCTCTCCATACTTGAACCTATGCGCCGATAGCAGTACACGAATGGGATCCCTCGGATCCTTCGTCGACACATGACAGCTCTGAATAATCCTCATAGCATCCACTGTAAACACAATATTACAGACATTTACTGCCTAAACAAAAGAAAAACCAGTGATATATATATAATATATCTGAATACTTGTCAGAATTCGTAAGAATGATTGTGAACCAACCTCGAAGTTTAGTGGAATAAGTAGATCTCTCATGTATGGAGAGTGGTAGTAGATATGTGGGATTGCTGGACTAGCCGACTCGTCGCCTTTTTGTAGTGACTGTATTCCGGGGTGGTTGCCTGCAGCAGATGCGAGTCTGGAGTGATCCGAGTGCGAGTCTGTTCAACTACCACAGTATGCCGCATGTCCTCGGGGCACACTGCATTCGACCCTGACGAGTGGTTGTACTCGGGGCACACTTTTAGCCAAATGAGAAGCGGTAACCAGTTTGTTATATTCTGTTATAATGTGAAACCTTTGACAAGAGAAGACGTCGTTTACATGAGTATTTCGACTGAACGAGCCTGATAATTTGGATGGTACACCGCTTTGAAGGGCTATCAACAACTGGAAAGTAGCTAGAACAGCCAAGTCCAATACTGAAAAGAATGACTAATCGGAACCACACTGTTAACTAAAAATGTGATTTGATAAAAGTTTGTATGAGAAGAGAGCGATAGCAGGGCACATTCGTGATCATGTTGCTCCCTTCTCGTCCCTCTCATCCCAACCACTACTAGATGTGCCCAATTCCCCAATTGTCCACGTTACTCAATCAATCAACAAGCAATATTCAAACATTAATAATGTATTTATTCATAATCATAATCAGAAATCACAAAATCACAACACACAGCATCCAACAAACTAACGGTCAGACCCGTGAGTAGGGACAAAGTGAAGACTGTGACAGAGCCCATTGGCACCCATACGAGCGCATAGAATGGGTTATAATTGTGATAATATTGATCACTGAAACTGATTAGCGTTTTCTCCGACTCTCTGATGTTTTAATATTTCGTATGCACATAGAGGGCGCTCCGGCACACTTCGCGCGCCTCCGCGGTCAAAGCCGATCAGTAGATCAGTAATTATAAAAATACATTGATCACTGATACTGATATGCATGTATTAAAAACTTATAGTATTAAAACCGTTAATAAAGTTGATAGTCTCACGCTTAGTGTTCGTTTCTGTTACAGTGTTTTGAATAAAAAAAACTGGTTGTCTTTCTATGTGTGATAAGTTATCATGGTGTTGTCCGTCTCTAAAGTAGTGTTATCCGAAATTGGAGAGGTGTTCGTTTGCAATGGATGTCGAACCCCCTCATTCGATGTGACAGATTGCACTGAAGCACGCTTTCCCTTGTTCTCTCTCTCTCCTTCTCTCTCTCTCTCTCTCTCTCTCTCTCTCTCTCTCTCTCTTTCTCTTTCTCTCTCGTAATCTATAATTGCCGCCCGTTCACACTCTGTTTTTCGAGTATCTATCACAACCACACAAATGTGTGTTTTCTGTCTAATAACCATTCCTTTGTTTGAATCTTTCTCGACATCCATTCAGTTATGTGAAACGAATACCTAAGTTGTGGATTCGGAACGTTTGTCTAAACGACGTAGTTCTCTCTTTTCAAGTATGCTCTCGAATCTCATAAAACACGAGCGTATTGCGGGGATTGCGGCAGAGTCTCTTCCCCCCTCTACCCGCACTCCACCATATTGGGATGAACTCATCATGTTTCACCCACCCTCCTTCTCTCTCTCTCTCTCTCTCTCTCTCTCTCTCTCTCTCTCTCCCAGCCCTCTCTATCTCCATTATGGCACATACGCGCATCCTTTCCATCTTCAATTTCTGGCGTGCGTGGTGCGT
The DNA here is from genome assembly GCA_963966185.1 of Rhabditoides inermis. Taxonomy (NCBI): domain Eukaryota; kingdom Metazoa; phylum Nematoda; class Chromadorea; order Rhabditida; family Rhabditidae; genus Rhabditoides; species Rhabditoides inermis. The sequence goes on from CAWZYM010000425.1 coordinate 380,412, forward strand.
GAGTGAAGAGAGAGAGAGAGAGAGAGAGAGAGAGAGAGAGTGGAGATTTTGTTGCACGCCATCCATCGCGCCCTCTTTCGCCCCGCCCCCACCCCTAAGATTTGCTATGGAGTTTGTGGTTCACAGAGGTTTTTTCGATGAGTATTCACTTTTGAAAACTTCCCGTCCAAACTTAAGGTTCTTGGTTCCCTGGCATGTGAGATCTCAAAGATATGGTAATTAGCTCACCTCTACAGGTGAGTTTACTCTAGAAAATTTGCATATTTGGGAACGAATCTGAGAGACGACCGATTCTATGTAAACTATGGGTTGTTTTCGAGCTATTGAGATGCCCTTTTGGAGTTAGATTACTGTAGGGGAGATAAATTAAATTTTGATGTTTGACCTCATTTGCATAATTCCAAATATGGCAATGCTGTATCTCGGTCAGTTTTGATGCCAAAGAGTCCTAACTTGGTATGTGACCTGGAGGCAAGTCAGCGATGTTGTTGTTTACATGTTTGTCAACAAGAAAACAAGTTTGTAAACAAATTTAAGTTTAGTCTAAAAGGTGTCTAAGGTGTAGTAACCTTGGAGGCGAGTTCAAAAATGTTGTTTACATGTGATGTAAACAAGTAAACAAGTTTGTAAACAATCTGAAAATGTGTTTTAAATATGTAAGTAGTGTAGTGACATTTGTGGCGAGTTCAAAAATGTTGTTTACAGATGATGTAAACCAGTAAACAAATATGTAAACAACCTGAAAACGTGTTTTAAAGATGTGTAAGGTGTAGTAGATTGAAAGGCGAGTTCGAAATTATTGTTTACATGACGTGTAAACAAGTAAACAATTTTGTAAACAACGGTTATTCGTGTCAGTTTTGTGGGCTTTTGGAAATTTCACGACTTGATTTAAGTTCTGTATTTAGATTTGAAGTTTGCTTTTAGTTTTATGTCAGAGTGTTGAGGCCGCCGAAGGCGGCCCTAGCCCGAGTGGCGCGCGGTAGCGCGCCACGAGGGCTAGGTTGCATCGAGTAGACCTTACAAGAACGAGTACTGCGAATCGCAGACTTCAGCTTTCGAGAAACGGTTTTCACGTCACTCCTCTACACTCCCTCACCTACAAATCTGCCCGTAATCTTTTTATAAATCCTCCTGGTTTCCTTTCACGAAGTGATTTAATCGAGGCGAGGCGACACCAAACAATTGTCGCGGGCTGTTCAAAAAAACTAGGCAACCGTTCAAGATCCCCCTTTACTACAACATGTATAGAGGTGGCCACTACACTTCTACCAAAATTTGCATCTTTTTATGACCTCTGACGCCCGCTATCAATTAAATTCCTCTAATCGACGTCGTTTTATTGCCCCGCGACGAGAGAGTGTGGCGAGGTGAGAGTGCGCCAGCTGCCAGTCTGTCTGCTGTTAGAGAAAGAAACAGTAAATTGTGCAAATGAGCGAGAACATCACCATGCACTACGATACAGCTTACCACACTCCAACAAACTGCGCGAATTCTATATTCTGAGCAACTACAATACAAATATAACTGTATGCTCTAACGACATTCTATATTCAATCATAGAAGTGAGGCGAGGCGAAATACTATGTAACCTCCTTTTCTCATCCCTCTCCTTTTCTCATCCCTTTTTTTCGTGTCTCTCTCTCTTTCTCTCCCTCTCTCCCTCTCTTGCTCTATCTCTCTCTTATATTATATAATTTTAGATTAGTGATAACTATGAAGTCTACTTGGATCTAAAATCAATAATAATTGTCAACCAGCTGCTCGTCCCACTCTCTCTCTCCCTCTCTCTCTCTCTCTCTCTCTCTCTCTCTCTCTCTCTTATATTTTATAATATTAGACCAGTGATAACTATAAATTATACTTGTATCTATAATAAATAGTAATTGTCAACCAGCTACTGATAGGCTTTTACCGCGGAGTGTGCCGGAGCGCCCTCTATGTGCATACGAGAGAGTGAAAGATCAGAGAGTAGGAGAGAATGCATATCAGTATCAGTGATCAATATATTATTATAATTACTGATCTACTGATCGGCTTTGACCGCGGAGGCGCGCGAAGCGTGCCGGAGCGCTTTCTATGTGCATACGAGAGAGTAAATTATCAGAGAGTAGGAGAAAATGCATATCAGTATCAGTGATCAATATATTATTATAATTACTGATCTACTGATCGGCTTTGACCGCGGAGGCGCGCGAAGCGTGCCGGAGCGCCTTCTATGTGCATACGAGAGAGTGAAAGATCAGAGAGTCGGACAAAATGCATATCAGTATCAGTGATCAATATATTATTATAATTACTGATCTACTGATCGGCTTTGACCGCGGAGGCGCGCGAAGCGTGCCGGAGCGCCTTCTATGTGCATACGAAAGATTAAAAAGATCAGAGATTCGGAGAAAATGCATATCAGTATCAGTGATCAATATATTATTATAATTACTGATTTACTGATCGGCTTTGACCGCGGAGGCGCGCGAAGCGTGCCGGAGCGCCTTCTATGTGCATACGAGAGAGTGAAAGATCAGAGAGTCGGAGAAAATGCATATCAGTATCAGTGATCAATATATTATTATTATTACTGATCTACTGATCGGCTTTGACCGCGGAGGCGCGCGAAGCGTGCCGGAGCGCCCTCTATGTGCATACGAGAGAGTGAAAGATCAGAGAGTCGGAGAGAATGCATATCAGTATCAATGATCAATATATTATTATTATTACTGATCTACTGATCGGCTTTGACCGCGGAGGCGCGCGGAGCGTGCCGGAGCGCCCTCTATGTGCATACGAGAGAGTGAAAGATCAGAGAGTCGGAGAGAATGCATATCAGTATCAGTGATCAATATATTATTATTACTGATCTACTGATCGGCTTTGACCGCGGAGGCGCGCGGAGCGTGCCGGAGCGCCCTCTATGTGCATACGAAAGGGTGAAAGATCAGAGTCGGAGAAAATGCATATCAGTATCAGTGATCAATATACTATTAGTATTATTATTCATCTACTGATCGGCTTTGACCGCGGAGGCGCGCGGAGCGTGCCGGAGCGCCCTCTATGTGCATACGAAAGAGTGAAAGATCAGAGAGTCGGAGAAAATGCATATCAGTATCAGTGATCAATATACTATAATTATTATTCATCTACTAATCGGCTTTGACAGCGGAGGCGCGCGGAGCGTGCCGGAGCGCCCTCTATGTGCATACGAGAGAGTGAAAGATCAGAGAGTCGGAGAAAATGCATATCAGTATCAGCGATCAATATATTATTATTATTACTGATCTACTGATAGGCTTTGACAGCGGAGGCGCGCGGAGCGTGCCGGAGCGCCCTCTATGTGCATACGAGAGAGTGAAAGATCAGAGAGTCGGAGAAAATGCATATCAGTATCAGTGATCGATATATATTATTATTACTGATCTACTGAGAGGCTTTGACAGCGGAGGCGCGCGAAGCGTGCCGGAGCGCCCACTATGTGCATACGAGAGAGTGAAAGATCAGAGAGTCGGAGAAAATGCATATCAGTATCAGTGATCGATATATTATTATTATTACTGATCTACTGATCGGCTTTGACCGCGGAGGCGCGCGAAGCGTGCCGGAGCGCCCTCTATGTACATACGAGAGAGTGAAAGATCAGAGAGTCGGAGAGAATGCATATCAGTATCAGTGATCAATGTATTCTTGTTATTACTGATCTACTGATAGACTTTGACCGCGGAGGCACGCGGCATCGTGCCGAAGCGCCGTCTATGAGCATAGTAAATACAATATCTGTAGAAAAGCAGTAACTGTCAACCAGCTACTGATAGACTGCGTCACTTCCTGAATATTTGATAATACTGTAGATTAAAAATGAGGAAATAAATATAGATAAGTCATCTACTGGAAGACTCTGACAACAGCACTTCTAGCACAGCTCCTAATAGCACTTCCAGACCACATATCAAGTCAATCTATATATCAATCGATAGATAATTTTCTCCTCTTTTCAAACTTATATTTCTAGCGCGCGAAGCGCGCTAGTCCCCATTGAGACTAATATTTACTATGGTGTCTGTCTGTCCGTCATTCCGGAGAGATATCTCTTTTCAAAGTATACCCTATTCGCCGATTTCTTCTAGAAAGTTTCTTCAATACCCGAGAACGCAAAATTCCAAATATCTCGTCAATAGCAATCTCCTGATCATAGTTATCACCTGATCTCTTAACTATGGAGAAAATTTTCAAAATGCTTCAAATCGAACGAAACTTGGTGGGCAGGTGAATCGACCTAGAAAAAATCGATAGCCGCGATACCAGCTGACTGTGACCTCCCCATTGAGACTAATATTTACTATGGTGTCTGTCTGTCCGTCATTCCGGAGAGATATCTCTTTTCAAAGTATACCCTATTCGCCGATTTCTTCTAGAAAGTTTCTTCAATACCCTAGAACGCAAAATTCCAAATATCTCGTCAATAGCAATCTCCTGATCATAGTTATCACCTGATCTCTTAACTATAGAGAAAATTTTCAAAATGCTTCAAATCGAACGAAACTTGGTGGGCAGGTGAATCGACCTAGAAAAAATCGATAGCCGCGATACCAGCTGACTGTGACCTCATCTTCATGCCCAAATAGGCGAATGTACCCAAAATGCACCCAAAATTCATGATCTTCGGTTTCGATAAAAATTGAATCGAAGATAGATTACGTGAAAGAGAGTGTAGAAACTTGTTACATTTTTTCGAAAAGTCGCGAAATAAAGCAAATATGATCGACTTTTCGTACAGGCGATATAGAGTGTCCAATTTGTAAACTTAAGCTTTTATGGGCATATAAGCCCTACTGTCAAAATTTCAGATCGATCGGACTTTGTCTTCATATCGTATTAGACAACTTTTAAGCGCGCGCTACTTGCTGGAGTCGCGCCCTCCGGGTTGCTCGCTACCAGCCGCGAGGTCATCAGACCGATGTCAATTAGTTCGCATTCGCAACTACTGACCCATATCCACATAGTGATGCGTTTGTTTAATAGAAATACGTTTAAATAAAATCAATAATAGATTGATTTAGTTGAAAAAGACAAAATTTTTAGCTTCAACGCATAACTTCAACGAAACGAAGAGTTGAAGATTGGAAAAGACACGAAAAGTGTTGCAAGACGAGTTCAGTCATTGGATAATGTTTTGTAAAGGTCAAACCAATAGCAAATTTTATGAAACTACTTCAGACATGCGCACAACAGTTTGGGCGCGCCCACCGGCGTCTCTTCTTTCAGCCGTGGCAACAAGGTCATTGTATGTGTATTATAGAAATAAGGATTTAACACAGTGACTGATCGGGTACATAGTGTAATAGAAAAAAACTTTCATTGTCATAATCTTTTATACTGCTTCCACAGCAAGCGCAGAATATGTGAGGGGTGTGCCAGCCGGCGTGCTTTCTGTCAGCCGTCGCATGAAAAGGTCACTACATTGTAGATATACATTTCTTATTTCTATGTTTGTTAATTGAACATTGTTTTACCGAGACTGTTATGCTCTCGTTATTATTTAAAAACGCGTAATCTTTTGAGCAGTTCAGTAAATAATGGAAGTGAGGTGAGGTGAGCATCAAGTACAAGACTCAAGAGAAGACTGTGATGATATGGAGAGAATGATATTTGTAATTGATGCTGAGCCATTTTTTCACATGAATTGCTACCCAGCTTCGTTCTTAAGCGCGAATAATATTTGATGTAACACTTGCATGTGAGAGCATGATACAATTTGAGAGTGAGAGTGGGCAAAAAAGATAATAGTAAAGTGTTGTGACCAATGCGGAGACGTGAGAGTAGACAGAAGAAATCATCAAACTGTTTCTAGAAAAGTGTTGCGCCCAATGCGGAGACGTGATAGTAGACAGAAGAGAGCATATTACTGTCTCTAGAAAGTTGTTGTCACTGTAGCAGATACGTGAGAGTAAACAAAAAAGAAAATATCACTGCCTCTAAAAAAGTTGTTGTCACTGTAGCAGAGACGTGAAAGTATAGTCGAATTGGATCCTATATGCCATCCGTGACATTTCACATGTTGTGCAGTTTCGTGCAACACAACATGTATGTCATCAAATATCCAAAACGCTTCCATGAGTAGGAATCGAACCCGCGGACAGGTCGCGGCGATTGTGCGCTGGCGGCGCACACCACCACTGCGCCATAGAGGCAGTGGTTAAGAGATCGAAGAGAGAGCCCATCTAGCTCCAATGGCCTCTTCAGTGTACAATGATGAGAGATAACGAGCAAACATAACTGCGAGATTCAATGTCCTCCCCGTATGAGCCTCAATGGTGCAGTGGTAGAGCGCGCCGCCAGTGCGCGATCGTTGCGAGCTGCCATGGGTTCGATTCCCTCTCACAAAGCGTTTTGGATATTTGAAGACATACACGTTGTGTTGCACGAAACTGCACAACATGTGAAATGTCACGGATGGCATATAGGATCCAATCCGACTATAGACAGAAGAGAGTATCAAGCTATTTCTAGAAAAGTATTTGTCACTGTAGCAGAGACGTAAAGTAGACAGAAGAGAGCATAGTACTGTCTACAAAAAGTAGTTGTCACACGACACATCCGACTAGCAGGTGCCTCAAATCTCTCTCTCTCTTTCTCTCTCTCTCTCTCTCTCACACACACACACATACACACGCCCGATCTCTGCATACATGGCGCTATTGATCGACCCTCTCAGGGCAGCAGATGTCTCTCCCGCCGCCCCCACACACTTATCCCTCATATTGATTACTGCCGGGTCACACACGGGTTGACCTCAGCTCTCAGCTGTTCCGCTCGGCATCTCTATTTATCGTTATTATAATGTTCCTTTGTTTGTATCGACGGGATTTCTTGAATAATTTTTTTTCATTCTCTACTTCAGATTGAATGTGAATTGAGCTTTTTCCTATTCGCAAAATGTTGAGGATCACTTCTTTGCTCTAAGAATTCATTGTTCACAGATGGTGTCGCTGCGATCATCGAAGGTTGTCGCTCTGAAAATGGGATGCAAGCAGGTGGAAAGCGTGATTGTCACCGAAGAGCCATACAAGAGAAGCTGGTGTGAGTTCACTCTCTCCCTCTCTCCCTCTCTCCCTCTCTCCCTCCCTCCCCCTCTCTCTCTCTCACTCCCTCCCTCCCTCCCTCTCTCCCTCTCTCTCTCTCCCTCTTTCTTACGATGTTTTGTACATTTCAGTTGACATCGCTTTCCATCTATTTAACGTGCTATTGGGTGCTTACCTCTGTCAGTTGGGCTCTCGAAACCTCAACAATTGTGCAATGGGAGTGGGGGTGAGTGACAGACACATGCCTTTTCCAGAAATCTTTGTTTTTTTTTCTAAATCAACTGGAAAGATAGTGTTTCTACCTGATGCCCGAGACTGTAAATACGCTCCGTTCAGCTTCCGGTGTGGCTGGTTGTTTGGGGTGGACTGGTTGCCTATCCACACGGCTGGCTGATGCGCAACGCCTGCGTCCGCCACCCGATGCGCTTCTTCCACCGCCATCCCTACCTCACTCCATTCAACTACTGTGCGCTGCTCTCCATCATTCCTTGGTGCGTGTTGCGGTAAACATATATATATATATATATATATATATATATATATATATATATATATATATATATATATAAAGAGAGAGAAAGAGAGAGAGAATGAGAAAGAGAAAGAGAGAGAAAGAGAAAGAGGGATAGAGAGAGACAGAGAGACAGAGAGAACCAGCACACGATTCCAGGACCTACGTGGGCGTGGCGCTGCTATACTACTATGACGTCACAGTACTTCTACCGGTAATCGTTATCAATTTTTATGATTCCCACGAATTCCCGAAATGGTAGAGTTGGTAAAACGCATGCACGGACTCAGCCAAAAAGTCCACCGCCTCTTTCTCTTTCCACGGTCAAAGACGCGGAGAGAGATAGGCGAAAGGGGCCAGACTCGCGTTGCGTGTCCATGATCCCATGATCCAGGGATGGCGGATGACCAACGAATCGCTGTTTCTCACTATCCCCCATTTTTACAATACGGCATATCTCGGCGGTTGGTCAGAGATGAAATGACGAGAAATTTTTGTTATGAGTTCAGTTATTCAGTTACATTCAGTTAGGAAATTGTTGAACGGAGTTATTAGTTTCATTTGACTTTTCAATGATCTTCATTTTCTCAAAATCAAACGGCCAAGCGCGCGATTCGGCACTCGAATGATCTTGCGCCCTATATACACTTTTCCATCTGATCTGAACCTGTTCGCTGACGTTGCAGTCATCCCCTGTGCCCTCCTGCGGTGTCTACACCTCCATCATAGACGGGCAGATGCCCACCAGATCCATCTTCCTCCGACCCCGCTTTGCATCGACGCGCGATCTCGCGTGCGATGCGCACACCTTCACGGCAGCCCTCCTTCTCAGTCTCTTCGCCGCCTTCTTTCTCACTCTCGTTTATGTGCGACTCGGGTGAGTCAACAATATAAGTAGCATTCATATGTCTTTTTCGTAGAATCATACAGGAAACTGAGGTCAAATAATGAGACTCAATTATGCACAACTATTCATAAATTCATAATGAATATTTAACAACACATGATGTAAAATAGTTCCTGAAAATTACAAATGTTCTGTGAATGAATCGAAAAATCGTTCAAAAATGAGACGCACCATCTATTTGCAAGTGTTCCGTCTCGGTTCTGTATAATAGGCTTATGTACGATCCATGGACGATTTGTGAACACAGAGAGAACACATGCCCGCAGCCGATTTCAAAGAGAGCAGAACCATTCGTAAAATCGGCCGACAGCCGATTTTGCAAACGGTACATGGTCGTTTGTCTTGGCAAAACATTCGCCTCGCGCGGGACTCGAAACCGAAACGTGAGCGCACAAATAACGCAACGATACCACTAGGCACTAGGCCATCCGCGTTTGCGCTGCTTACTCTGAACGACGGAAAACAATGCGCTGCATGGAGGAGAGAGACGAGATGAAAACATTGGCTGCGCGCGCGACTCGAACTCTAGAGATGAGACCAACGTTAAAATTAAATTAAATTATATTCCACGAGGATGCTTCACACATGAAAATGCCTGTGAACAATGACAATGGAGAGACAGCAGTAGAGTACTAGATGTTATGGTTCTAGAAAATCAGTAATGAGAAACCACGATGACGATGTGTTTTCTGGAAAGCGGCTGACAACGTGTCAGGGTGGTCGCCAACCCACCGCGGTAGCGGAACTTCTTTCGGCTCGCGGGCGGCATCGAACGCCCAAACTTTCGCGATTCAACGCCACTACACCACTATGCCGCGTGTTGCGGGCTGCACTAACTATAATAGATCACAGAGCTCTAAAAGACTAAAAGGCGTGTGATGGAGCATTGTATGCGAGTGTTTCTTTCATCTCACTCAGTTGTTATGTTTCCTAATCTAGTTGTGTGGAATATAGATTCTTCGAAGTACCATCTTACTTAATATTTCGTGTCTCTAAATATAGCGCATTGTTTCCCGTCGTTCAGAGAGAGAGAGAGAGAGAGAGAGAGAGAGAGAGAGAGAGAGCAGCGCAAATGCGGATGGCCTAGTGGTATCGTTGCGTTATCTGCGCGCTCGCCTCTGGGGTTCCAGTCCCGCGCGGCGAAAGTTTTGTCAACTTTTTGTCGATTTTACAGATGGTTCTGCTCTCTTTGTATTTCGTCTGCGAAATCGGCTCACGGTCGTTTTTGCAGATGTGTTCTCTCTGTGTTCCCTTTGCAAAATCGTCCATGGATAGTACACGGGCCTATTTTTCCGAACCGAAGAGATACTGCTAACAAAATTGATACGCATCTCTAATTTGAACAACTTTACAATGCAAAGACGAAATGTTTTAAAAAAAATTTGTTATTTAAAAAAGTGTTTTACTATATATCTATGATGATATAGGTTTGCAAAATTTTGTCTCATTATTTACCAATTTCACAATTTTCTATATTATTGCGTAAAAGGAAATTGAACCCGACTTATATTCTAACTCTCCACATTGTTGATAATGTTTTGAACACGTTTCAGAGTTCTCTATCTAATTAATAAATGGCGCAGGAACACCGAAGAAGAGCCAGCGGAGGAGCTTTACTAGTCTGTCTAGCTAGACCTTCCAATCGTAACTAACATTTTCTCTCACAGTGCACTGATCTCACTGTCTCCCGTTCACAAATTGATCGCAATAAATATTCTTCATTTGCATTTTTGCTGGAAATATCACACGAGTTTTTGAGGGGAATTGATAGCTAATTCTAATAGCTTGCTATCGATTTATTATAGTCGACTTGGATCCCACATGCCACTCTGCCAACGACGAAATATATGATTCGCAAGCGATGGGCGGGGCTTACAACCCCTCTCACTCTCTTTTACAATTTTCTTGACATTTTGCAGTGAGCAAAATCTCTTCCCACCACGGGACTCGAACCCGCGGGGGGCACGAACGCGCGCAGTATTTAGAGACAACTGCGCTGCCACTGCACTATGCAGCTAGTTGCTCTCCACGCGAATGCAGCAAATATCTATCTTGAAGACGCGCAAACATGAACTCGGCGCTCAGCGAGATCTTGGTGATACAGTGATTTGACCGTAAACCGTATTTTGAAAAACATTCGAGCACCCCCCCCCCCTCTCACAGTCAGAAACATAAAACCAAGAACACAGTATACATTGACGACTTTCAGTGATAGTATTACGCAACCAACTATGGCAAAACACGCTTTTATCACAGTACGAAACAAAAATGAATGTTCAATATTATATTATTGACAAAACGCGCGGTGATTTGTGGTCGGAGTCGTGCCGGAGTCGCTGCAACTGGCAGTCGGAAGAGCGAGTCATCCCTCCCACAGCACCTGTATCAAATAAGTTTCAAACCAGACCGCTATCGTAACAACATTCATGTGAAGTACAATACAAGTGAAATTGGTGAACAATCGACCAATTTGTCAGCACCATTAAATCACATAGTCATAGAAGACATACCTTAGTGATAAGGCGTGTGAGAAGAGAAAGTCGCAGGCGGCGAACCATCGGCTGCGTGAAGTTCGGCAGGGAAGATTCCTGCAACCGACATGCACGAAACACATACAAATATCTTACGCAGTCGTGAATACGATCTACAATCTCCTTACCCTCTCATGAGGCAGTATCCGATAGTGATGGATCACGAGCAGTGACCGCGCTCGAGTTGTTGAGCAGCACCCGCATCGCAGCGTACGCACGCATCAGCCAACGCGCACTCTGAACGAATAACGTTGCGGAGTAGTTTAATACCACGCATTTACAGTATTATTCACATTATAAAAACAAAAGATAACAACAAGACAAAATGGGAACACACCTGAACAAGCTGCCGTGCAATGTAAACGAGGCGCCGTCGTTCAGCTCGTGAAACTTCGACCGACCGGGCAGCGTCATTGTGAACAAATAAATTCTATGCATATCTATTAGCAAACATGAAAAATTAAAAGAACTAAATCCGAAGCGCGACATTGATTTCGAAAAGTGTTTTTAGAGCTTGTTTGCGAAAACTTCAATGCAATTAACATGAACATCGTAGAGAGGTCTGATATTTCATATGTAATAGACAATAGAAACAAATATATCACATATAAACAAACAAAAATCACAGGGAACAACAAAACAGCTGATCAGCTGTTTTCTGGCCGGCTGACCCAGCCTTTTCGCGGTCGAACCATTTTGATTCAAAATTGTTATAGGCTTGTCGGTGGTGCTGCACAACAATACACCATGAGTGGCATGTGGGATCTTTTTTTTTACTATAGAAGAGTCAAATTTGTGAGGTCTTGTGATCCCCACGCCGTCTAATGACCATTGTTGCTCTAGTCTTTCTTCAAAGACAGGGGGGGGGTCACTCAGTTTCCGGGCCATCTCCTGCCGCTCTACATCATGCCCTCCTGGCGCAGATTCGGGTACAACGTCTCCCTCCTCATTCCGTCGTCGCCAGCTCCATCCAGGGCAGGGCGGCAACCCTCAAAACGTTCACTTCATTGTCGCGTCCGATCCGATGATACACGTCTATTGCCAGCAGTTCAGTCGTGGTCAGTCAGTCAATTAACACCATTTACAAGAACACATATCAAAACGTGCTATATCATTGAATCGATATCATTGAAATATTTAATTAGTCTAATCGTTTAGGTCTAGTCTACAGGCAATCAACGTCTCCCATCATCACAGTGTACATGTTATACACGATAAAGGGAGCACTAATATACACGTAATACACATAATAAATACATAAATAAATAATAATAATTCACGTGATTTTAGGGAAGTATTGTAGTAAATCTGAGTATATTACATCATTTACGTAAATCGTGTATTAAATTGAAGTACGTACTCTGCATTGTATCAAAAGATGTCTCACACACTACAAAGTCTCACACACGATGCATATGTCTCCGAGATAAAATTAGGAAGCTCTGATTATGAGTCTCACTGATCACTCGTCTGCACTTACAAAACTCACTGCGTATCGCACTCACTGCGCGAGTCGATATTCAGTAAGGAAATTAGTGTGTCGCTATTTAAAGTTGTGTTTTCCGAAAATAGAGAGGTGTTCGTTTGGGCTGAATGTTGGATCCTCTCATTCGATGTGACAGAGTGCACTGTCGCGCGCTTTCCCTTGTTGCGACTCTTTCTCTCTCTTTCCCTCTCTCTCTTCCTCTTTCCCTCCCCCTCTTTCTCTCGTAATCTATAATTGCCGCCCGTTCACACTCTGTTTTTCGAGTATATCTATCACAACCACACAAATGTGTGTTGTCTTTTCTGGCTAGTCATTCCTTTGTCAACCCCCCCCCCTTTCTCGGTGTCTTTTGTGAAATGAATATCTAAAGTTGTGGATTCGGAACGTTTGTCGAAACGACGTAGTTCTCTCTTTTCAAGTATGCTCTCGAATCTCATAAAACACGAGCGTATTGCGGGGATTGCGGCAGAGTCTCTTCCCCCCTCTACCCGCACTCCACCATATTGGGATGAACTCATCATGTTTCACCCACCCTCCTTCTCTCTCTCTCTCTCTCTCTCTCTCCCAGCCCTCTCTATCTCCATTATGGCACATACGCGCATCCTTTCCATCTTCAATTTCTGGCGTGCGTGGTGTGTGAGTGAAGAGAGAGAGAGAGAAAGAAAGAGAGAGAGAGAGAGAGAGAGAGAGAAAGAGAGAGAGAGAGAGAGAGAGAGAGAGAGAGAGGGAAGGGAGAGAGGAGTGGAGATTTTGTTGCACGCAATCCATCGCGCCTTCTTTCTGCCTTCCCCTTTTTGTGATTGTTGAGGGATTCTATAATACCCTATTCTCGAGTCGTGTAAATGTCCCGCTGATATCGGTTCCTGAGGAAGAAACGCTAAAGCCGATTCTCAAAGAGGAGGTTCTCCACCATCTGCCCAGAATGCGAAAGAGGAACGCGCCCGGTATTGACCACGTGACAAACGCCATGCTTCGAGTACCTGCCGACCTGATCGCTGGCAACTTGACCCGGTTGATGAACACGATCCTAGACACCGAGGAACTGCCGGAGACGTTCGCCGATTCGCTGACAACTCTACTTCCAAAGAACGGAGACTTGATGGACTTGGCAAACTTCAGGCCAATAGCTGTTTTGCCTACAATGTTCAAACTCTTCACCCGAATCCTTCTTGGGAGAATGGAGAGAACACTAGACGCAGAACAGCCCATCGAACAAGCTGGATTCAGAAGGGCCTATTCCACCACTGAACATATCCACACTGTGCGCGAGCTGATCAACAAGTGCTACGCCTACCGAACAAACCTGGTTCTGATCTTTTTGGATTACGAGAAGGCCTACGACTCGGTGGAATTCAATGCTGTTTGGAACGCACTACATCGTCAAGGAGTGAATCCCAAGCTGGTAAGATTGATCGAGATGGTCTACAAGAATGCGAAATCGAAAATCAAAGTGGGCAACGACGCTGTTGAAGTAAACGTACAAAGAGGAGTTCGACAAGGGTGCGTGCTGAGCCCCGCACTGTTCAACGCAATTCTGGAGGACGTACTTCGACGAATGGACTGGAGTAAGAATGGTATGGAGATCGACGGAGAAAGAATGAGTCATCTACGTTATGCTGATGACCTCATTATCGTGGCAAAGAGCAAGCAGATGGCGCAGAAGATGCTCGACGACATTGAGAGAGAAAGTTCAGCAATTGGACTCCGCATCTCGAAAAAGAAGACGGTCTACATGTCGAACGGACCACGAGCGGATCTGCTGCTAAGAGGAGAACTGTTGGAGCGAGTGGACGAGTTCAAGTACCTGGGCTCAATGGTGACAGTGAAGAAAGACGAGAAGGAGCTGCAAAGAAGAATAGGATCTGGGTGGGCGGCATTCAATCTGCACAGGCCCTTTCTAACGCGGAAGAATGTGAATATGAAGATGAAAAGGAATGTCTGGAAAGTGTGTATCCTGCCAAGTCTGACGTACGCTGCCGAGACATGGTGTCTGAAAGTGGAGCAGAAGGAGAAGCTGCAACGAGTGCAACGAAGAATGGAGAGGGCGATGATAGGAGTGACGCTGTTGGATCGAGTGCGCAACGCGGATGTGCGGAGAAGGACAGGACTGGAGGATGTACGAGAAGTTATATGGAAGAAGAAGACGACGTGGGCGAGGAAGATGACGAGCGAGGACAGATGGTCGAGAAGAGTGACGGAGTGGTACCCGCGAGACAAGACAAGGCGGGTTGGAGCAACCTACATGTTCTGGTGCGACGACCTGAAGGAAGTTCTGGCACGAGGAGGACGTATCGGAGCAGAATGGAATCAATTGGCACGCGGAGACCCCGAAGAGTGGAGCAAGGCGATTGCAGGATCAGCGCCGTAAACCTTAGCGATATACGACGATTCTGAATAAACTATTTGATTTGATTTGATTTGATTTGAGTTGCCCTATTCTAATTACTTGCTTCTCCCCTCGCCTCCGATTTTCCCATCACACAAAAACGGCTTTTCCAAATCACTGGCAAGAGATTTCACGCTTCACTGAGCTGGCATGGGAAACTTCGAGTCTCGGGAGAAGATGTCAAAAAGAGGAGGCAGCTCATCAGTCATACTGAACATGCCTCGAGAGTTCCTTTTCGAAACAACATGTTGCATATTCCCGAATACAGAATATCATTAATCATTTCACTAGATTCACCTTTACTCTTCCGCTAAATTGTCCATTTGCACACCGTAAATACGTTCAGTTATTCCTCTTCAATTTGTTTACTCGTCTCTCAGCAGGGTTTTTTTTCTCGAGAGCTTTCTGAAATCTCTTTGCATTCTCTGAATCTCGCAAAACATGACAACTCTTCTTTGTTTGCTGTCGATTCCATGATTCACAATACTTCCCGGAAGTGTCTTCACCTCTTCACAACGCCTTTTTGATATCTCGTTATGTGAATTTATAGCATACGGACGTTGTTTAGAAGAGAGAGAAAGATAGAGAAAGAGAAAGAGAGAGAGAGACAGAGAGAGAGAAAGGGAGAAAGAGAGAGAAATATTTAGAGAAAGAAAGAGAGAGAGAGAGAGAAAGAAAGAGAGAGAGAAAGAAAGAGAGAAATGGTTAGTGTTGAGCGGAAACACATGTTTCACCAATGAAGCGTCTCCAATAGCGCCAGTAAAACTGCGAAACAATTACGGAAATTGGTTTTTGGTATATTCGTGGATGCCATTCGATAGTTCACGATATTATGACCCATTCAGGATATTTGTGATAAACGCGCGTTTCAATTTCCTTCTTCTCGTCCATTCGTGTGAATATCCGCATTTCATCCCATATCACTCAGTGTCAAAGCAAGTTCCTCCTATTTCAGTGCGGATCATGTTCCATGTCAGTTTAGCGTTTTTCCGCTATTCGAACGTCCTCGCAGTGCTCACTGTTATGCTTCGTCCATCATTATCACTACATTGCCCCCACTTTTTTCGTTTTACGTGTGTTTTCCCCTTTTGAAAAACCGAGAGAATAACTCGGAAAACCGTAGGAATTGCCAGATCATTGTTCTGCGTCGTTTTTTTCTAATGATCAGTGTGAACGCGCTTCGCCGTCAAGCAACAACGATGTCCTGTATACGGTTTTCCGAGTTCACGGAAAACGCACAGGAAAAGTGGAAAATGTAGTGATGGACGCAGCATAAGTACATACATATTTGCTGACGATCACACTTCAGAACTCACCACACTCCCGACTCCCCATGACTCGGCCATGACTCTCATGATGTTACTTCTCTTCGTTTCATCTGTCCTCTTGCCTCTGGTATCCGGGGGACAGGCGCGCTCTCTCTGCCACTACTGCTCCGATGCCGCCATCGAAACAGTACGTTTCATCGATGCTTTTTGTTTTGGTCTTTTGTCTTTTGCGCGTTGCATTTGGAAACATATGTTTCACATGGAATAGAAGTGGCTGCCGACAAGTACTGATGTAATACCATCTTTTCATCACCGAGAAGCTTAACAAAACTGAAAACACATACATGAAAAAATATTACATGTTTCATCTAATTCACATAAGAAGTCAATCTAAAACGCATACGTTTCACGAACAAATTATATGCGCTGTAACCGATTCTATTGCAATGTGACGAAGTCACTCAGCTCAAAACTTGCAACCAATAAAATAACTGCACATTTACAATAGAATATCTAACATGTAAAACTTGTTAATAAGTTTATGTTTATTCCATTCCAGCACTACGGCTCGTTCTTTGCGAATCCGCGAGATTTGCAGGAAGGTGAGACTTTTTTTGATTTCTGAATTTGTAGATTTGTACATTGCTGGTTTTACTTCATTGGTTTGTAAATGAAACATGTTTGATAGTTGAAAGCCCCGCTAGCTTTTTGAAGCGTTTCGTTGCCTGACCGACGGAACAAAATGAGCTGTAAGTATGAGTAAAATTGTTTGGCTTAGTTCACAAATTCACTCATTGATTACAGACTACTGATATTTGAGCGCAGAACAAAACACTGTTAAAAAAGACCATGATTTGTACAGGTGTGGAGGACAATCCGTTGAAGTGCGACACGGAATCACCCGCTACACAGGTAAACAAGTAATTA
>CAWZYM010000425.1:402500-580000 GCA_963966185.1 Rhabditoides inermis
ACACTTTTCTGGCTGCTTCTTTTTACAGCATACTCGCACTATCCATCCCACTGTACTCAGTCGCCCTATTATTCTGGAACGTGTGAGCCAAGTACGAGTTCCACCATCCATTCAAAAGGTCCACGCTTTGATCAAGCTCCAATCGTCGAACCAATCGAGGCGGCATACTCTTTGATCTCGCTTCATCTGTGCGTTCTCTTCACCCCCCCCCCCTTCTGGAACATATTCCAATCGCATGTCTAGACACCTTGCCACTTTTCGTTTGTGTAATGATCTCATCTCTCCTCGGATGTAGAAAGCACACATGTACTTGAAAGGCCAGCAGACGTCTGCAGTCGTCCCCTCGCTTTTTCCTCCCCTCCTCCTGGCATGTCTGCACCTCTTTGTTTTCAACACTCTCTCCCTCCTCTCTGCACGACAGATTTTTCGTAAGAAACTGTACAGCTGGGGTTGCTCCCACTGATTTTCATAATTGCCACATCGCACATGGTATCGTCTCAGAAAGAGAGCGGGCTTTCCATTTCCATGACATCACTCATCGATTAGCTACATTTCTTGAAACTCGCGTCACTTCTCACTTTCGAAAAGAAAGAAGCTTCCCTTCATTTTCCCACCACAGTCTTCCCCCGTGACTTTCTCCTTTTCCACCCCCACCCAACCGTTCTCCGTTTTTCAACAAAGCCAGCGTGAGAGAGACAGTGCATGTTGTAGCCATTGATTTGCATATGTATTTCTATGTATTCAAAATGCAAGTTTAGAGCGTGAGACAATGCTCTCACGTGCTAGGACGGTTGTTCGCCACACAACTTGGCATTTGCATATTGCGCATCTCTCTCTCCCTCTCCCCCTCTCTCTTTCTCTCTTTCTCTCTCTCTCTCTCTCTCTCTCTCTCTCTCTCTCTCTCAGAGGGGGGCAGCCTGCCACATGCTTCTCAGCGATTGGATCAGTCTGCCGGACTGTCTGCCCGCACCGACGCGCGTATTGTATTTCACTTCACTCCAGATTGTGTCTACATAGTATTTCGTGTTCTCTGCGATCATTCGAATAATTCAGGGTCACTTCGAATCCGCCGCGCGGACAACTCTGCCACTATGATTGAAAAGGTAAGAGCTACATTTTACATTTTCATGTTGCGAAGAAAGACGTCTTCTATGTCGCTTCTCCCGGTTAGGAACCAGAAACCAAATGACACAATGTTACTTCAGCTCTCCCTCCTCTCCCTGCTCCCCCTGCTCCCCCTCCTCCTCCTTCTCGCGCCGTCCTCCGCCGACCCGCGCATCGTTGACTGTTTCCGCTGCGCCGACTCAGGCGCCAAGGAGGTCAGTGCGTTCAGCAGCGCCACTTGAGACGTTGAAAAGTGAAAGGTGCGAGTCAAGTCCGATCGAAACGCGTTGTGCTGTCGTGTTTCAAAAAGGCAATTGCGAAGGGCATATTGAGATGGAGGGTTGTTTTGTTGTATATATGATTGGGAAGGTTGGGTTCAGCTTGTACAATTACACGTTTCAAAACCAGTACGTCTTATTTGCGCACTGAAACGTATCCGTGAAACGTAGCGCTAGTATCCGTTGATTATTCTGATTCATCAACACTGATTAAGTGATTACATGCAATTGAAATTGTCTCATCATGCAGTGAAACGTACACCATGTTTGTACCTAACTTATTCTTTCAACAAAAGGTCGCATTGAAATTCTATTCACATTTCATCTCTTTTTTTGGAACCAATGAAACGTAAGTGAAATACTATCAAGTATTTGTGACAGCAGCCCTCTCGAAAAGCGTTGGTTGCCTGAGCTGTCTCGGCTCTCATGCATAGTGTAATGATGACACAACACTGATCTGTGCCTGCGATAGACTGTTTACGGAGAGGAGAGTGGGTTTTTAACATTTACATATAGATGTATTAGTATTACCCTAGAAAAGAACATTGAGAGATGCCAAGGTCGGACAAATTGCAAATTGAGCGATTGTATAGGGATTTCCCCAAAAGTACAGAAAGTGAAACAGATATGAAATGACGTCACATGACCACCTCGAACCCTGTGTTGTAGATGATCGACTCGATTGGCCGCGACCGGTGGGCGTACGCGTTCGGAATGGCAAAGTGCCAGGTGAGAAAGAGAATACATTTTCGAAAAAATGAAATAACACACTACAAACAGTTCGAAAAGTGTCCGGTGAGTAGATGAGAAGTATTTCAAAACGTCGAACAAATACTGATTGCTCATTGCATGAAATCACAGTTTTATATTAGCGCTGAAACATATCATACAGGAAAGTTTATCGGAAACGGAAAAGATGGAAGATTGATGTTATTGTGCAGAAGTAGTGTAACTTTCGAAGTGAATCGTATCGAGCTATAATAAGATGACTGATGTGTCGGTTCGCAGCTTGCGGGCCGGGGTGACGTGCCGCACGAGACCCGTCGGTGCACGGCCTGCATGATTGTCAACCGGACAGAGGAGGCGACCGGGAGGCAGACTCGTGAGTGCTCCGTCCACTATTCCTTCCTCTCGAATACAGTGTCCGTATGGCGTATGGCAAACACATGTAAGTAGACACCGCGAGTACGAATCTGAATTCATGAAATGCATACTCACGTGAATCCGAAAATGACTCTTTTGCCCTGCCCATTTCCGGTCTCTACATGAGAGTTCCCTTTCATCTATTCTCGACCATTCTTCAGTGACACGCGTATGTTCTGACTTTTTGCAAAACGAGAGATCAGTAATTTCGCAGGAATGCACAAGCACAATGCACATTACACACAATATACGTTATCACTGATGATCAAAACAAACAAATCACCGAATGATGACGTCAGCGAGGAATGCGGTTGTCTGCATGTCGAAATCGAAAAGCGACCAACAAATCTACAAAACAAACAAACGAACAAACAAACAAACAACTGTTTTTCAGTGTTTCGCCACTGTGCAGATGCGATCATCCCGTCTGACTTCTCGGATGACTATCCTGGAATCGTTCCGGACAAGGGAGAGTGCAATGAGAGGCGCGTCACCGAATGGGGAAAGACCTACACGCAGACGGTGGGTTACTGTAACTTGAAAAGGGTCACTGTATTTATTCGATTTCAGAGTTACTGTAGCTGACTTCACTGTTCTGTGTATTAGATTACTGTAGTATGCATTACCGTGTTCCATTTCAGATTTGCGTCGCTGGCGCGCCTCTCTCCAACCGCTACTCGCTCTCTCTGACCGAATGTGAAGGTTACTTCTAGACCGTTTCACTTTACTACTATACAAAAAACTGTGTGAACCTCGCACACCTTTCATGTTTTGTCAAAGTTGTGATATGAGTACATCTTTTGATTCTCTTTTACGGAAAAGAAACAATAATTTCTTTTTTTCAGTGCGCGAGAAAGAAGCGCTAGCGAAGGCCTCCGCCGCCATGTTCCAGTCGTTCACGCGCATCGCCTCGCCCACTCTAGCCTCACCCCTCATCGTCCTCCTCCTCCTCTGGCTGTGCTACTAGGAGCCTTATCGATCAGCTATCAGCTGATCGAGTGAGTGAGAGAGAGAAAAGTGTCAATCTAGTCCGCCCCCATACGTGTAGTCTTTGCATTTGTTGTCGTATTAGTAGAATGAAAGAGTGTTGCCCATGTATCTTATTTGTTCGTCTTTTTCTATTTATGGTGTTTTTTGTCTGCTTTATACGTGTCGCTGCAGTGTCACTATGTTTTTTTTTCGCTTACTGACTATTTTGTGCCTTTTGAATTTTCTATGTGTTTTGTTGAGTGGATAAAGTGTCTCAAAAAGAGTTTGTGAAAATAAAGCTGACATGTTTCTGCTTTGCATTTTCCTTTTCCCCTACAGTCCGCATTGAGCATTGTAGCAGCGTCTCATTTGCATATCGATCGGTTGACTCCGAGACTCCGAGACCAGCCTCATTGTCTCTTCTTCTGTCTCAACGGTACATCGTGTAGTATTTTGAATTGCATCGCATAACGTTTTTTGCCTGAATGTACTGGCAACATGATTTGAAAAATCTTATCTTTTGAAATTGTTGTATAATAAACACACAGAGATAACATTAAGAACGCATTTTTTCGCACATGAATTTGTTGAATTATTATGAAATATTATGATCAAACAAAAATTTCATTGAATGTTTTTGCATCCTGTGTTTCCGTATTGTTTACATTCACGCTCGGTAAGTGTACACAATGAAAAAAGAATGAAAAACATTTGTATGCCTACAGTTTTCGTGCGCTCACAAGTCACAATTACTCGTTTGCACATGCAAGACCAATGATGGTCGAACTGCAGACAGATGCGGTTCAAAACTTGTGGACATGTATTTGACATCAATCTTATTTCTTCGTTATTTTCAGTTCGCATGACGTATGAAGTGGAACTACTGTCTGATGACTTCGAGAATGAAATGCTGAGAAGGAAGAAGAAGACAGAAACCGAAGCTGCGAAAGAAAAGAATCCCGAACAAGCGTTCCGGTGTAGTGACTGGGAAGCTGTGAATAGGGAATACGTGAACGATCTGATAGAGTAACTACATACGGCACCACTCGTCAACGACATTCGATCCCCGATTCCACTATAGACAATGATTGTGTTGTGCTAATTTTGTCTCGAACAATCTGAATAAAGAGCCTCTCCCATTTTTCACCACATACGATCATTCTAACCGATAAAATGTTTCTTTTTTTATCGTTTTTTCGATCAAAATACCAAACAGGAGTCGCTATTGCCTTTTACTTCATGTTTCCCGCACAGTGCCGCCTCCCTCGGGCGATGTAGCATCTGCTCATTTTCTCATTTGCATATCGATCGCGTGACCCCGAGACCCAAGCCCTATTCTCTCTCGGTCGGCTGTCGCAATGGCGAGCTGGCGCTATGTCCGTTTCGCACTCATTACTCATTTCGGAAAGCTATACTGTTCCTGGTTGTCAGTTAATTTTCTAGTGTATTTCAAACGTCAAACCTCTCCTTTTCGCGCGCATTCTGTCCGCAGCGCACTATTGATTTCCCTCCATCTCTGTCTCTCTCACTCACTCGCTCTCTCGCGTCACGCGCATATCCTCACTACACACTAGCCAACACTATCGCTTTACATTTCCTCCTTGTTCAATGCATTGCAAAAGTTACTTCACATTTTTAGTGACTAATCACTAGAATATGGTGAGCGGTTATTATTTCGTGGTGCGATACGACGCCTATTACCGAACGCTGAATACGACAGACGGTACGGTTCAAATGCGTTCTTTCAATGTACGTGAAGCCACTACAGACATACGAAGCTGGGGCGAGATCGAAATCTCCGAATTCGTGTCGTCTCTTCAATGGCTCATGGGAATCCTTGTGTTTCCATCCTGGCTGTGGGGCATTCTACTGCACAGAGCATGCATCTCCAAACAGCCATCCAAGCAGCTCGAAGACATAGGAACGGTACGTATCTCGATGTAACACATTATGGCAGTTATGTTAATTATGGTAGGTACATGTATGTGTACACGATATTGGTGACTTGAACACTTTAAAAAATCTTTTTCTGTTGTTCGTTTCTCGGATCAGCTAATTTTGATTCTAGTTTTCCAGGTGATTTCCACCATACTTGTACCGGTCAGCATTCTATTCTGCATCCCGCACGCGTTTTACGTGAAAAACGGAAAACATAATCAGTTTCTGGAAGTCAATCATGAGTGTGTAATAATGAATTGGAAGTTGATCCCCTCAAAATCCTGTTTTAGAAAGTTACAATATCTCCAATACTATCTCTACCCGATCGAATACGTTTTGGAGAAGACGGCGCACATTACGTTTCTCTTTTGGGCGCCGAATTACTACCACTATCACCGCAAGTTTGTCAACGATGAAATCGACCTTCTCAAGTACAGATCGTGGGTGCATTGGTCATGGAAAAAAAACTTGATCATGGAAAGTGGATGTTGCAGGAAGATGCGTGCTCTATGGCACACGTGGTACGTGTTGAAAGCCCTCCTCATCTCGATAGCTATCCTCCTCGCCAAGCCATTCGTAGATGAGTACACCCCATCGCCGAGTCATTATGATATCTTTCTTCGCGGAATATACATGTGTTTCCTACTCAATCACTTCCTGCTCGCGAGAACTGTGAGTTTACACACAATTTCAATTTATTAATTATTTTTTCATAAAACTTTTCAGATTGACTCAATATGCCCGCGACCTTACACTGGTCTATCCGACGAGTACGGACAGTTTCGCTTCTACACGGTCGTGTTGAAAGGCTTGCTACTCGGCGCACTTGTTTGTTTTGCAGGTACTTAACAATGTAACAGAGTACAATACAATGAACATTATTCGACAGTGTTCTGCTTTCCTCTCTTTGTCCGGCCTATTCGTCCATTGGAAGAAGTGGAATCGGTCACATTGATGGATACTGTTTTGACATTCCTGATAACGTGTTTTGCGGTAAGCTTTTCTCAAAAAGTTTTTAGAAATGAAGTGTTTTCTTTGTTTCAGTTGTTGTCAATGACCGGCGACAAGTTGAACAGACATCACACCGAGTTTCGGATGGGCATTCCGATGCAGCAGCAACCGTGAACCAATGATCTTGTTGTTAGTGATTGGTGATTACGTCATAAAGTTGTTATCTAGTTATCAGCTTGTAATGTACACACGCATGAGAGATGTGTTTTTTGACTTTTTTCTATTCGTGAACTGATTGTTAATTGGTTAATTCTTTAAAAAAACAATTCTCAAAAATTCATATTTTTCGTTACACGAAAACGTGACAGTCATAGCACATCAGAATTCACTCCTAATTTCCGATTTCTAACGTCACTCCGATCACAATTCGAATTCACAAAGTGATTTCGCTGTCATAAATCAGTATTCACCACCGATTTTCGAAACAAACACTGTCAAACTGCAGAGTGTCAACGAAATAATTGGCTTTCTCATCAATATTCTTCACGAAATTGGGGCGTTGATAAGCGTGTGGCAGGAGCGAGTGTCACAGATCGAGGGATGCGTGCTTTCTTCGTGTTCGCGGCTGCGGCCGTGGCTGCTCAACTGGTGGCTGCTCAGGATGCGACCGACGCTTTGACGGTAGGCACGCCAACCCTCCTCCATTAGAGAGAAAGCCCATACCCACGCTGCATCCTTCTATGGGTTGGGTAATGAGCCTATGCAATTTCGCTCACTCGTTACGCTGCCAAAAAATCGCTTGCGCCCAGTGTACTAGATATAAGCAGGCTGTTCAGATAGTATCTTTTCAAATTTTCTCCGTGTTGGAGAAAGTGAGGGTGAGATGATGTCATGCAACTATTAGAACCGGTACAGTTTCATTCATATCGAAGATATACTAGGGCCTATACGCTCTCCGCTGCCCGCTTATCGGCCCTTTGCCGACGGCACATGCGCGAGAATGCGAGATAGCATGCGAAGAGAAGAGAGCGCAGAGTGGCAGATTTGAAAAAAAGCGTTCAGAGCGGCACGTAGAATTTTTGTTCAACCTGTGTTTAAATATCAGTTTATTGACCCATACACGATTAAAAAATAGATCACTGGGTCTTTGAAATATGAACAACCAAACCTTACGAAAACAAAATACAAAACATCACTTCTTGGATGAAAACTTTTTTCAGAAAGTAAACGTTAACATGGACGATATCTGTGCGTTTGATCAAGACAGGAACGTTAGTGTGAGTTACTATAGAAAAAAATATCAAATAGGCATACAAAATTGTATTTGATTTTGTAGACTGTGTTCCCACCGCTCTCATCAGACGAAAAGAAAAAAGAAATCAGAGACAAGGTGGGTTTGCCTTCTTTGCCATTGAAAAAGGTTTACAAATTACGAATGAGCTTGTTTTCGATCTACTTTTTTTTTGTTACAAACACCTGATTCTTTCTTCTTTTTTCTTCTGATCTATCTCTCATTGTTCTACTGATTGCTAACTTATATCATGATTAAGACAAACCTCATCTTGATTCTCGCCACTGATATCAACAAGAGTTCATTGAACACCTCGGATCTGGTATATGCGTTACATGAAGCATACACACTCTATGAAATAAAATCTAAGGTAAACAGTGAACAGAAAAAAAGGTTTTACCGACGTTTACACAGAACGCGAAACTTAACTCGTCTACTGAAACAGCGGAAGGAGATCAAAAGCCGACAATAAAATGGAACAAAATTCACGCAGAGGTATAGCGGACAGTGTCCAACTATCATCTCATTTTTGCCAGGCCTATTTCACTATGGATGGCTATTATCGAATTGTTTCTTTCTTCTCTATTGCCGATTGCAAAGCTAGTTTGGAAGAGAAACGAGCTGAGATCGCTCGTGTTAATGCAATCAGCACGACATTCGGAATCGTATTCCACTTTTTTTGTGTGAACAACAAGGAAAGCAGCACGTCTTCGGCAAAGGTTTTGTTGTCTAACTTGAGAAGAATATCGATGAACTTAGGCCTTCCGTCTTCAAGAAGAGCCTCTCCTTGTCAGCACTGAAGCTGCTCGCACCGAAAATCCCTTGGTCAGTTTTCGGGAATAGAACATCATTTTTAATAACATTCAAATATTCAGGAGGCGCACATTATCAAAGACGATAACTACACCATAGACGCGGACAAGGATGAAGAAGTAAGACATGAGAAATATAGAGTGTATGACTTCTTTACAGACAGTTTACAACAGTGCCAACATACCTTTGAAAGAGCTGCGAGAAAAGGTAGAGAAATGTTTCGAGACTATAAAAAACCTAACAAACTATTTCAGATCAATGTGATCCAGTTGTTCACTACCAACATTCACCGCAATGATATCAATGTGACTGGCATGGAGTCAGTTCTATACGCGTCGAGGCTTTTAAAACAGCAGGTAACGGTTTTGTTATTATCATGATGTCATGAACATATCTGTAATTGTATCTCAGATATTATCGATCGATAATACGACGGAGAAAGCTCAACGTATCGCCGAAGACGTGAAACGACTTGAATTTCCTGATGTCACTGATAAACTAACGCAGGTTGGTTTTCAACTTCATTTTTGTGTTTTTTTTTAATGTTTTTTTCACCATGTAAGTATCATTTTAGTTTTATTTCACGAAATCGGGATACTTCCGTTTCATCGTATTCGGGGAGAGTAACGTTCGCGGCTGCGATTTCTTCAAGAAGGAGGAGGTGAAGAAGGTGTACGAAGACATGAACGGTCTGTATGAGACGGTCGGTGTTCGACAGTACACCATATGCATGGATGAGAATGCGGTCGGTTTCGACATTGATTCCCACGGTTATACTACTCTTCTGCAGAATGCCGAGATGACTGGTGCGAATACCAAGACTGAGCAACTATTCGCGACTACGGCCTGAACGCTGTGTTACTGTTCGTGATAAAAGTTGCATTGAACATGGGTGTTGTATGTATGTTATGATGAATCTGAGAATCGCAAAAAAATATATAATATTCTTGTTCAAGTACATTTACATGGTAGTGCAAGCTGCGCTCACACTACCGCCGCCGGAGTGGAGACGAGACGGGACGAGAAGCTGAAGGAAAATGTCGGGCCCACGCCTGCCGTGTGCGCCAAGGTTACCTTGAGGAATACTTCGTTCCGCAGAGCTTGGAACACTCGCAATGGGCAGTGGATGGACGCTGTTATGGACATGGCACAAGACCACGTCAAGTGGTCAGAACTGGTTCACACGATGCTCGCCGACTAAGGAGCGACAATGCTCCAGATGATCTACGGAGAATCGGCCGAGGAGTAAGTGAGTGAGTGAGTGAGTACATTTACATAATTATAAAAATGAATGATACTAGTTCAACTCAGCAACAGTGGTAAAGGGTTCAACTCAATAACAGTGGTACGAGCACAGTTTGTATAGTGACCGTTTCAGTAGAAACTATACAGGCATACGGTATGTGGTCATTGATGCATGCGAAGGATCGGGCGAGTACCGCACATTTTTGTGTTGTGGGTGAACTGTTGGCGAGCCATTTCTCAGGAAGCGTTCATTTCAGAAGCATAATGGTGTGCGTCGGTCGTATTTAATGGAAACAAGCAGGTGAAATGTCGATGTCAAGAGAAAGTCTGTCACAGGATTTTGTAGGTAGGCGTATCCACAAAGGGGAAAAACCGCGACCCTGAATTGGAACAATCATTGAGATTGTTATCTTTAATCACAATAGATGTGTTTTAATGTGAGTCGCAAAGTGTCCAGCTGTCGCCAGTCGACAGTGGGAAGACCTCTTTATGACCAGTACGTAAACAGCCCCTTTATATAATCGCGCGCCCTTTTTTCTTCTTTGTTATTAAAATAATGGTGCGTTTTTTTCTATCTCAACCCAACTGATTAGTTGGCATCAAAAAAGAAAAATAAAAGAGGGAAAGAGAGGGTGAAAAAGAAAGTTCATGATACCTTATACCTCACAAGCCCATGCATACGTCAAACTAAGTACTGTCAAATCACGAGCAAGCAGTACATACTTGTTTTTTGTTTGACTCGCGATCTGTGACTGCCTGGGAGACGCTTGGTTGGTAGGGCGGGGCGAGGCTCGCGCGGGGCAAAGGCGAGCCGGCTTTCTGTCCAGTCGACGATAGTGATTCCATCTAGAGAGTTCTCACTCTTCAAGCGAGGATGCGACAACACATGCTCATAGAATGATGCGAGGATGAGACGTCCCTCTTTTCCCTTTTTTTTTGTTGTGAGCGTCACGTTTCTGTCTCAAAGTTGAAATCGATTTATTGTTCACTTTTCCTGACGTGAGCCGTCTTTCCGACTCTTGCATATGAGATGTGCCGGAAGTCAAACGTATGGTCAAACGTAATCGTCTATTCAAATACATTGAAAAAGGGAGAGAAGCTGGGGAGAAAGAACGAGAGATGAGGACTTTAAAAAAGAAACAGGGAGACAAGTGCAATATGGTAGATGAAGTCCAATTAGCGGTTTGTTTGAAGTGTATCAGTACCGCGTAGATACCGCGGGCAATTTCTGTTATTGAGCAACATAATTGAGCAGTTGTCTATTGCTTTCGGCAGCAAACAGGACCACTATAAAATGCTTGATCACGAAACGTGTTCATTATTCCGACCTAAATTCGGCTTTCTCTTCATGTGTGAGATACTAATTCTTCAAAGGTGAGTTTTTTTCCATGATTATTTCGATTATTTTTTCAGAACTTTGTGCAGAGTAAGGAGTCTTTGATGATCAACTGAGTATATTTTATCATAACATTGTGTTGTTTTTCAGCTACTTTGAGCACACGAGAGCGCAGCTGCAGCAATACGCATCAAACTACCACAAACATGTGAAGGGCAACCTCCTCTCTCACTTCACGACCACGACTTTGAGATAGTTAGTGGACCTTTCATGATAACGTTGAAATTGTTGTAATCGAAATGTTTTTCAGAATGTGGCTCGTGAGCTACACACTCGTGCTGTTAGAGATGCAAAATCAATCACTTCCTTCTTTGTCTCTCATGACACCGACAAGCTGTCCACACGTCAGTCAGTGCTCGTTACACTCGCAAAAGTACGTATCACCTTACTTAATAGTTTTTTATAGACGCATCCCCCTAATATCTGTGCAACTTTTGCACCCTCTTATATAACATTTAACTTGACGTTTGTGTAGGCCGGAGGCAAGCGAAGCAATTCTCCGGCCCGCTAGTCTACGAAATACATAGTCGTTGTTTAGCTCATCGTTCATCTAGCGGAAAGCCGCACACGAAAATGGACGCTGGTGTTGCTGCAGCAACAATTATTCCGTCAGTTTGACTATTTCACTAGTACATAATATATTACATAATATATTGTTGTCTCTGTACATATGTTGGTTTGGGTTTCGGAGAAGCTATGCCCACCGACCAATTCAGGAACAAGAGCAGCCAAGTCGACGCTGTTTTCGAGGCAATCAGCAAGATCGACCCCAGCACCAATCCGCCACCGAGGCTTGACGCCTATACGTGAGTCTGATTCTTCCTTTCTTTTAGTTACGTTAACATGCATCTCCATTATTGTCTTAGGTGGTCGTTTCCTCGGTCCCAATCGGGCACCAAAACCCCAACGAACGCGAACGTTATGAAACTCTCGGAAATTCGCCTTGGATCGGCTTTGACCGACATGGGCTCGAATGAAAGAGCGTCGTCCGATGAGTCGAAATCCCAGAATCTCTCACACATTCAATGCCTGGTCTCAGCGGTTCGGAGTGGGCCGTTGTGTGCATTTCTCGCCACTAGCAGCTGCGGCAAGCCAAAGTGCACTAACGTACGTGCTGTTGTTCACGGGTGAGTTCATAATTTTTATTTCATTGTTGCGTAGCACATCCAAATTGTGTTCAGATGTGTGCCTGACAGGATATTCATTGCCTACCCGCTCGATTCAGCCAGGAGAGGAGCTGCTATGCGACTACGGGACAGATTACTCATACGAGGGTAGTTCGGCTATCTGCGCAGCGAAGTATACAACAGTGCCTAAACAAGTACATAGGCTAACGCCGGGAAAAGACAGAGAGGCTGACGAGGTTAGTGGCGGGAAAACGTTACTTGATCGATAACTATTTCTGGATCATTAGATTACCATTCTTGACGTGTAGATCTCCAGGATTTCCTTTGTTTTCGTGCCAATTAGAATGTCCTCGCGCCATAGCTGCTTCCATATGAGGGTACTTTTCGCCGCCTCATTGGTTACTCGGTAAGGATTCTTGTGAGTACTCGACCGCACGCCGCAGGAAAAAGAAGAAAAATAGAAATCAATCAATCGTTTATTCGGAAGTTTTATGTGTTATTCTATGTATCATCTAACCCATCCGTCTTCAGTTTACTGAAGCTAAGGAAGGTGGCTTAACGGTACGATACGAGACGGATATCGACGACGAGTCGCCGACAGACGAAGACGACACGCCGTTTCCATCACCGATCAAGAAAAAGCGACGTGCAGCTCAGAAGGTAAACAAACGGGTGACATGTTTTGAGTTGAAATCGTAATGGACAAATGGGCTTTTCCGATGTTCAGACTGAAGTAGGAAGCAGTAATCCGCATTGATTGTCTGATCTAGTATGAATGTCCTGCGGGGTGTGAATCAATCTTCTTCGTCGGACGAGGAGAACACGCGACCCGCTCTCACGCGTGCTCGTCACCGCGCTGAGACGACTGGAGACGAGCAGTAAACTTGGGAGCGCGGACGGACGAGGACCGTGTAGTGATTGTTGACCTGTATACTTAACAAAACACGAAAAATTGTCCTTCCCCAATCACCGAATGTAACCCACTCTACATGATTTCCTTATACCTTGATAATGTCACCTTAAAAGAACAGAACCATCACCGTATGCTAATATTCTTATGGTACATATTTTATATATGTTTTGTTATTTGTATTTCATTTTTTTTTTTTTTTTTTTTGTTTAGCCGGTTGAATCCGGGGTCCTCCTAGTCGAGAACAAGATAGGGTTCTTGGATTACGACGACGTCAGCAGAGGTAGTTGGGTTGGGTGGCGTCGGACGTCTTGAATTCCGTTCTTGAGTCCGTAGATGGTGCTGTGACGCCTTCTGGCTACCATGAGAGTGGATTGCCACACCACAGGGGCTTGGTGAATTTCGCAAGAATGGTTGACTCCGAGGGGGATCGAACCAGCGACCGTGAGATTGAGAGACGAACGCTCTATCCACTGAGCCGCGCCCCCGGCTCTCTCTCTCTCTCTCTCTCTCTCTCTCCCTCTCCCTCTCCCTCTCTCTCTCCCTCTCTCGCCGCCGCAGTTCTTGCTCTCACAGTGGGTGTGACCGTTGGGGTACTGGAGTCTGTGTTTCTTCACAGCTATCTTGAACATCAACTCAGAAACAGTGGTACGAGTTCCACTCAATAACAATGGTACTGGCACAGTTTGTATAGTGACTGTTTCAGTAGATAGAAACTGTACAAAGACACTTTACAAAGACTGTGTTGTTGTCAGGCATACGGTATGCGGTCATTGATGCATGCGAAGGATCGTTCGAGTACCGCACATCTTCGTGCTGTGGGTGAATTGTTGGCGAGCCATTTTTCAGGAAGAGTTAATTTCTGAAGCATAATTGTGTAAGTTGGTCGGATCTAATGGAAACAAGCACTTGCATTGTCAAGAGAACACGTAAAATGGAGATGAACACATATAAAAAATACTATGCACAGAAAGTGGTTAAATGAGAAGTTCATAGAACAGAACATCACACGTTCCCATTTTCTACAGGTTACTCGTTCTCCAT
This sequence comes from Rhabditoides inermis, assembly GCA_963966185.1. Lineage (NCBI taxonomy): Eukaryota > Metazoa > Nematoda > Chromadorea > Rhabditida > Rhabditidae > Rhabditoides > Rhabditoides inermis. Next base: position 416,710 of record CAWZYM010000425.1, read on the forward strand.
TAAAAGTGATATACAGTTCTTTTCACAGTTCTACATGGATCTGTTTCCCTATTTTAGTAAAGATCTACTTAGTATCATATGTCTGTCACTGGAACTTTTGGATAGGCGTGTCCATAAAAGGGAAAAACCGCGACCCTGAAATGGAACAATCATTTAGATTGTTATCTTTAATCACAATAAATGTACTTTAATGTAGGCCTCAGCCTCAAAGTGTCCAGCGTTCGCCAGTCGACAGTGGGAAAGATCTCTTTATGACGAGGCAGTTATTTGCCACTTTTTAAAATCGCGCGCTCTTCTTTCTTCTTTGTCATTCAAAATTATTGTTGCGTTTCTTTTAACCTATCTCAATATAATTGTTTAGTTGACATCAAAAAAGTAAAAATGAAAGAAGGAATGAGAGAGTGAAAACAGTGAGGAAGAAAAAGAGAGGAATAAAACGTTTAAACGACCGTATATTAACTTCAATAGTTTAATGTTTTTTTGTTTATAATATCTCACTAGCACATGTACTCTGGTAATTAATGACGCAGTGTTAACGCAAATTGTGAACTACGCACCGTTTACGCAATTTTGACGCACCCCATTTTGCGTTAGAATGCGAGAAAATGCGTTAGGAATGCGAGTGCTTGTGTCAACGCAAATTTTAAACAACGCATTTTTCACGCAATCATCACGCACCCCGTGTTGCGTTGGAGTGCGAGAAAGTGCGTTACGAATGCGAGTGATTGTGTGAACGGAGATAGGAGATAGGTTCATAATTATAATTCAAACAAAACATTTTGTCGTATTTTTAACCGCTATCAGTTATAAATCAAAAGAAGTTTATACCAAAAAGACCCAAAAATATCAAAAAAGTTAAAAGAAGTTTTGATCATCTCGCATGCACGGTTCGGATAGTTGCACAGTGGACAGTGGCGCTCGCACTGACCGCTCCGCAAGCACGCGACGCGCCAGCTCCACTGCGAATTACCAGCAAGCACTAGAGCGCGATAATTTCTTCACTGAAATCGCTATGCGCCCATTCACTCGCAAAGCGGCCTGTGCGCGCGCCGCTCTCTCTGTGGGGCGCGCTGTGCAATTATCCGGGCCGTGGCATGTTCATGGAAAAAAAAGAAATACGCAATGAAATAAACAGCTGATGCCTCACAAAACTATGCCTACAAAAGTTATCTCTCCCTCTCTCTCTCCCCTCTCTCCCCCTCTCTCTCCCCTCTCCCTCTCCTATCTCTCTCTCTCTTTTTCTCTCTCCCCATCTCCCTCCCCTCTATCCCCTCTCTCCCCCTCTCTCTCCCCTTCCTCTCTCTCCCCCCTCTCTCTCCCCTCTCTCTCTCCCCCTTATCTCCCCCGTATCTTTCCCTCTCTCTCTCTTTCTCTCTCTCCCCTCCCCCCATTCTCTCTCCCCCTCTCTCTCCCTCTCTTCTTCTTTCTCTCTCTCTCCCCTCCTCTCTCTCCCCATTCTCTCCCGCCTTCTGGAAAATCGTGCCGAGTTTGTACCTCATCACGAAGTAAGTCCGAATTTCTGATTTTCATGATCGATCCTATTTCATTTTACATCAAACTTATATTTAGTATAAAATTGTTTTTATTGTCGTGTAAAGTCCTCTCCAATTCTCCAGGAGCACACACAGCGCCGCCCGAAGTGGCCATTCCGCTCATCTCACTGTTTTGTTAGTGTTTTACTTTGTTGTATTTTACTTTGTTTGTGTGGAATTTTCGTTGGCACGTGCATCACTTCGTATCGCGTTTTTCTGCGAACACTTTCTCCGTTGCAGGATGCCGTGCGCGAATCAACTGACAGTGGATTTTCTTGAATACAGCGTAGCGATGAGGTGAGTACAATTTTTTCTCATTGTTGTACATGCTTGACAACGTATAGCACTGTATTATTGTAAATGAGGTCATTCAGTTCGATTCTGTCTCGAGGACAACGATATGGGCGTCGCTAGTTCGCTGCGTCGTGTTTTCCTCGTGGTGGTACGTTTTTCTTTGTGTACATTTAGGATATTTCGTGTACCATTTTCGTTATTAAATAATTATTCTATCGCAAATACGTTCAGGTGCCGACTCTGAACGTGCGTTGTCGGCAAGAGGCGACTTGGACTGTCACACCCGGAGAACAGCAATCCCGAGGTGATGCCGGCCGCCGGCATTTACCTGCAGCCACGCGCCGGACACATGTACGACGACTACTCGCAGGTACGACTACTACACTGCAGCCAGTGTTGTGTTTCTCTTCTCGTCTGCACATCACTGTGTCTCGCCCATGTTTCATGATGTGTGTCCTGGAAATTTTCAAACTGATTTGCCTGCAAAATGTCGTTGTACAAAATGTTTTTTTAATGTGAGACAATTTCTACTTTTACAGACCCGTCCCCACCGGCAAGGACTCCTGCAAGGAGTACGCCAAGTGGAATTCCACTTGTGGCGTGGGATTCGAGTACGACCCCGACAACTCATTCCTCTACACGGTCAGTCTTCATTCAACGATTTGTGTGAATATTCTTTAGAAAATTTGCTTTTCGGCTTAATTGTTGGCTGTAGGTGTACGTGAAGCCGCTTGAGTGGCCTTGGAGCGAGTTCTCGGAGTTGGAAGAGGGCGAGTATCAGCTCCCCTCTCTTCGAGTCCACCGGCGCAGCAAGTACTGGATTATCGTCGCGTCTGCCTGACAGCTCAAGGTATTTTATTTGTACTTGTGCAAACCGTCACTCATTGACCCGTTCCGCGGAACTATGTGTTTTTATGGTTATGTGTTAGGTGCTGGCGGAGTTGTCGCTGCGGGCGCGTGCTGCCGAAGCCGATGGACGACCACCGGGTCAAGTGAAGCCGTGTTCCCTCAACCAGTTCATCTGCCTCTTCGGAGAGGACGTCATGGAAAAGTGAGAACGCTTGGTAGTGTTACTATTAGTATATGATTATCTTTGATCCCGATGATTCCTTGTACTATTTAGTCGCGAGCTTCCGTTGCTGTCGACAATGAGCGAAGACGAGGTGGGAGGTGGCACAAGTGCTGGAGGAAGAGTAAGAACACTGGTGGGTAGAGAGAGAGAGAGAGAGAGAGAGAGAGAGAGAGAGAGAGAGAGAGAGAGAGAGTTGAGTGTATTGATAAGAGTGTCCTGTGATGGGTGTTGCAGATTAGCAGAAGCTCTACTCGACGGCGTGACACCATCGCCTCTTTCCAGCAGGATTATGCGTTATTGATTAGCAAAGTTTGTTTGTATCGAATGAATTTGTTAATCAATAAAATTCTATTTAAAGTTGTGTTTGTTTTGTTTATTGGAGATTTTAATTGTATTGTAATATCTACAAAATGGATTTTTCAAATTTACATAAAGTTTTCAAGTTGTTTCTGGAACAACGCAATTTCTCGCTATATTCAATGCGTCAACGCGTTTACTATGAACTACGCACTTTCTCGCACTCCAACGCATCAAATTGCGTTACATCCACCCCCACACATTTTCAATGCGTTAACGCAAAATCAGTGCGTTAAATGCGTTAACACTGCGTCAAAAAGTTACAGAGATATGTTAAGCAGTACTTGCAGTGTACTAGAAAATAAGTCGCCACTGTTGCTTTAACGATCCCTTATCAGAGAGAGAGAGAGAGAGTGCTGCGCGCTCTTTCTTTCCGTTTACGCTGACCCATATCGAACTGTAAGCACCAACATATGAAATATGCAAATTCTCATTCACTATTCGTATTCAGTGCTTTTATGTATAAACTTTTTTTATTATTTATTTATTGTGGGATTATTATTGAACAAATTGAAAAAGATAGCGAGACAGGAACCACACATACACACACCATTTAAAATTGTCAACAAAAGTGTCAACAAGTTTTATTTTTTTGTCAATTCACAAATGAAACATTTATCACAAAATAGACAACTGCAGAAACTGATATTCTCTCATAAATAACATGGTTTTCCAAAAAAGAAGGTAAGTATGGTCTTCGTCTGAGCAGCGGTGGTCGTCGTCTGTGTGGTCGTGGAGGAGGAATCAAAGTGGTCGTCGTCTTGTTCGAAGTGGTGGTCACCGGCTCTCGGCACATAAAATATATATATATAAAAGCACTGAATACGAATAGTAAATGAGAATTTGCATATTTTATATGTTGTGTACATATGCGTAAACGGAAAGAAAGAGCGCGCAGCACTCTCTCTCTCTCTCTCTCTCTCTCTCTCTCTCTCTCTCTCTCTCTCTCTCTCTCTCTCTCTCTCTCTCTCTCTCTCTCTGATAAGAGATCGTTAAAGCAACAGTGGCGACTTATGTATTTTCGACTCGGAGTATTATTAAAAATCATATTAACCTAACACATTTGCAGTTTTCACGTAAGAACGACGATTCTGCGTTACTTTCGATTCTGCAACTGCCAAGAATGCAGCTCAAAATTTGAATTTCCCGCCAACGCTTCACTGCAAAAATTGGGGTCGGAGACATCACCGCAAATGAACAACCCCCGGTCACTTGCTTCTTGGCTCAGTGCATGTGCGCTGCGTTATGGAACCGAGCTCGCTGGTTCTTTTCCCGTTCCTGTCAAATGTTTTGCTCGTGTGAAAATTAGAGAGGGCGCGCAGCGCCCTCTCTTTTGGCTTAGGATAAGGCTCGCGCCAGAATTCTCAAGAAGCGATATCCAAAGGTCATATTATCAACAATGTGAACTCGTCCAAATCATGCTAGTTAGATTCGCATCGTTCCGTAGGCCAGATCACTGGTCGACGGCATCTTTGTATCTCTTCTCTGAAAGAAGTTATGCGCGATCCCGCGCGCGCACTAGGCGAAAGGTCAGCGTGTTTCGTGTCCTTCCTTCCCGTCACGACTTTTCCCAACTTGCACTTTGCGTGTAGTCCGCCCCGCCGCCGCCAGCATCTAATGCGCGCCGGGTTTACATTGTTTTGATTTCGCCAACTATAACCAGGAGGAAGAGCGCAAAAGGCGCGATATCGACTGGTAGTGAGAAAATATGTTGGAAAAACTTTTTGTGAAACGTAACGGCGATCCGTGAATACGTTGTGACGTGTGGTGCATGGGAGAAAGAAGAAAGAAAAGGGCAGATATGAGAGAGATAATGGCAGATATTGAGAGAGATGGGCAGAGAAAGATGGAGAGAGAATGACAAAGAGAGAGATGGAAAGAAAGAAAAAGAGAGAGATGGAAAGAAAGAGAGAGAGAGAGAGAGAGAGAGAGAGAGAAAGCGAAAGAGAAGAGAGAGAGAGGGAGAGAGAGCAAAAAGTGGAATAACATTGAGTGAGAGCTGAGCGAGATAGAAGGAACAAAGGGAGGGAGGGAGATAGATAACAGAAGGAGATAGATAGATAAATTTGATATAATCCAGTCCAGATGAATAGTCATATGTAGTTCAGCACATATCGGAATTTCTTTGAAATTTAACAAAAGCACATATATTTGCTTTAAAAAGTACTCGGCGTAAAGAAATGAACTTTGTCTTAACCCATTCCAGCAAAAGTACATCTATAAAACGTTTACAAATACTAAAACAAACCCGCGCATACTGAAATGTTATGTTGTTGTTGCTAACAAGTTACCACAACGACATGAACAGAGAAGAATTCAGTAAAAAAAACATAGGATAGGAGAGGGAAGAGAGAAAGAGAGATAGAGAGAGAAGAGAGAGAGAGAGATGTGCAGGTTTGTGTTTGTATTTGTAAACGTTTTATAGATGTACTTTTGCTGGATTGGGTTAAGACAAAGTTCATCTCTTTACGCCGAGTACTTTTTAAAGCAAATGAGGAGTTGTGGCAGGTTGTGGCAGAAACTCAGTGTAATGCTTTCAGCTAAATGCCTGCGAGAGAAAATAAATGGCAGTTTTGCCTAGGAAAAATAGACAACGTATCAAACGAGATCAAAGAGAACGCCGACTCGATGGGATAGACGATTTGAGCTTGATCCGAACAAGGACCTTTTCAATGAATGGTGGAACTCGCAATTGGCTCACACATTTTAGCTGGGGAAAAGCTTGCAACTTTTTGGTCGGCGAGTAGAGATGTGTTAGGATTGTCGAGAGAGAGAGAGAGAGAGAGAGAGAGAGAGAGAAAGAGAGAGAGAGAGAGAGAGAGAGAGAGAGAGAGAGAGAGAGAGAATCACCGAGTCTGCCACCAGAATGACGGCGTGACTCACTTATATATCGTAGCGCATGGCGTATCTGCATGTTTTCGGTGTATCATCGAATGCTGGAACGTGTGAATATTCATTCCATCCCGAATGTCGGCCGGTCAAAGCTCACCCTTTCCGGGGCTTGACTCACTCTCGCTATTCACAAACGTTCCTTGATCCTTGTTTCGAAAGATTGCTCACAGCTCCTCGCAAAAATACTTTCTCTATTTTGTGTTCTGGTTGCATCCGCTTAACCCAGTTTCGGATAAGAAAGTCTTAATCATGCATAGTAACGTAGCAATGTGTGCAAATTTTGCATAAAATCACTTCTTGTTCAAGTAACTGGTAGTTTTTCTGTTCGCGAATCCAACGGCGTGGTTTCGCCAACTTTGTTTTGTAGCAATTAGGTTCTTTGACATCTCTTGTTATGTTCATTGTCCTCCATTCTTACTTTAGACTTCGGAAATAAATATAAGCGTTTTGCATTAGGTAAAAGACTTATGAGAATAATAGAACCTTACGAGTTTCTTTTTGCGAAAGCCCTTCTTATCTGAAACAGAAGCACGCACTCTTGAATCGTGGCATCTTGTGTAATGGTATGTTGTGTTGGTTTCGTTCAAACAATGAGGAATTGACAAAGCAGATAAAGTAGTTCACAAATAAATAAGAAACAGAATCCCTGTTTCGGCCCATTATCCTGCAGACAGGCTACATCAACGTACTATATCTAGAGTTACTGACTAAATGATAGAATCGAAATAAGAACATCCACTGTGGTGGGCCTACTGCCTGAACGCTCATCAGTGCAGGGCCACAGCGGACGAAAGGAAAGTAGCGAACAAAGTAAAATCTGGAAAAAGAGTAGAAACCTATAATGAGAAAGTTAGAGTGAATATTGTAAACAAACAAACAAAAAATTGCGGAATTAGAATTTGTATATTTTTTCGGTGAGTAATTTACGATTTTGGACATTGAAAAGGTTAAGTGATCTATTGATATCTCGTTTACGGAAACAGTATTTCAAAAGAACGGCTTTAACTGTAGATGATTAAAAACCGAGACGGCAGAAAGTAATGTAGAGTTCTTCTAGTTTAACCAAAAGAACAGTGCGATCAGTACAGCAACGGACAATGCGAAGAGCTTCTGATTTAAGATTACCAAAACAGATTTGGTGACTAGTAGTGCTTTCGGAATGCGTGAAGCGATGAACGTCGAATGTATAATCATCAGTCTTATTGTACAGACTTACTTGCCAATGCGTATCGAAACGTAAAGTAATATCGAGAAAATGTGCCTCGGAATCAGTACGATTAGTGCGCTCCAGTTGCAAGTTGCTAGGAAGATATGCTTTAAGAAAGGTGTCAAGATCAGACTTCTTGTCATAGAGAATGAGTACATCATCAACATAACGGAAAACTTGGAATTTCTCATTTTTACAGACAAGAGGGTGAAGAAGACTGTATTCGTATTCTAGAACACTGAGCGTAAGAGAAGCAAGGAGAGGGCTAGCGTTACCACCTTGTGGTACGCCCTTCACCTGTTTGAAAATGAAACTACCGTACTGTGCATAAGCGCTTTCAACCAAAACCTTAGTTTTGGCTATAATTTCACTTGCCGACATTACACGCTTGTCTGCAATGTGCATAACAGGATCGGAAGTATATTTAGAATATTTAGCAGATGTAATGAGAATATTTGGTTTTCCACAATTCTTGAAACACATATCAACAAGATCAAGAAATTTCATCTTTTGCAAGATGAGATCATGCGGAAGATTAGTAAAAAGACTAGCGAAATCAGCACAATATAGAGAAAGGGATGTGTTAGAGACAGAGCGTAAGAAATCGGACACTTTCATACTGTTAGTAATCTAAAAGTACATTTTGTGGCCATTTCTGGCAGCACCTTTAAGGCAAATGTTACGAAAGTGTTTTTCTAGATGTTTGTACACTACTTGGAGTTCCATGGAAAGACCCTTAGTGATACATTCGCGTGCCGCAGTGATGAAACGACATTTTACAGGATTTTTATGGAGCTTTGGGACTCCATAAATATTAGGCAACACAGACTTATCGGGGTCAAAGATAGAAGAATATGTGAGTGAACTGTTTAGAACAGAAGGGTCACCTGTAAACGGCACATATACGGCATTGCCAGAAGCCCTACCGTAACTTATGCCTAATTCAGCATCACAGAAAGAGATGTAAAGTCGCTTGCACATTACTAAAAAATTACTTGAAGCTTTATCTATAGTGGTAACTGTGAAACGATTATGTAGATCAGAAGTAATAGATTTAAAATTTGTAACGGAATTGAACTTTTTGCTCATAACACGATACTTCAGTTTATCGTTAACGCAATCGAATATTTTGTTAGTGACGATGGAAATATTACGATCACTGATAGAGAGAAGATTTTTGTACTGATTAACCATGTCAGAAATAGCATTTCGAACAGTGTTGACAACAGTGGATACAGAGAGTTTGAGATTGGACACTCTCATATTAGCGCCTTTTTTCATAAATGATCTAAGGGAGTGATTAGAGATGATAGAGAGGTCGCCTGTAAGAACGTGGCCATAGTGGGGATCACGGTGAGAATCGTATTCTGCATTGTTGCAGAAACAAGGAATCGAGTCCAGAGAAACTGGTCGGTCTCCTCTGTACTCTTTGATAACACGGCTATGATTCACCACATATTTACTCAAACGGTCGGTAGCCAGATGTGTCACTCGAATCTTCTGCTGATCCTTGCGATTAAAGGAATTAAGAATACACAACACTTCACGAGTATTGAACAAGGAAAAGAGACCGAGTCTTTCCATATTTGTGAACAAATAAGGAATTTTCAAGAAAATCGTGTTTTTGAACAAGTCTTTAGTTTTGTTAGGAGTGTGGTCAATAGACCAATAGTAAACAGACAATAAAATTTCGAGTTTTAGCAAGTTTTGAAGAGAACGATTATCGAGAAGATATGACATCAGTTTATTTTTAGATTTATTAGACATACATAGGACGTTACGGTAACTCTCATACCAATTGCGAGCATTGGCTGCTTGCACAAGGGAAGACGTATCTGGCGTTCCACCTTTACCAGAGCCCCTCCTTTTGTTGGGACGCCGGCGAGTCTTCGGGCGGAAATTGAAGTAAGGATGAGATACCTTATCAAAAGGACGAATATGAGAGCGAGTGATGGTTTCATATCCTCTGATAGAGTCATTCAGACCCACAGGATATGCTGTAACAAGTGTTCGAATCCAGAATTCTTCACGCTCTTCCAATTTAACATTATTCATACGTTTGTCACTATTCACATCCACTACCTCCAAAATAGAGAGTTTGGCAAACGACCAAGAGTGGCCATTTTGAGCAAAATGTTTATAAAGAGGAGTGTTAGAATACTTATTGTTGATAGCACTCTTATGTTCACGCATACGTTGCAAAAACTTGCGAGAGGACAGGCCAACATATTGAACACCACATAGATCGCAAGTAATACAGTAGATAACATTAGCAGTATTACAGTCACAGTTCGGAGTTTTTAAAGTCGTAACATGGCAGTTAGTAGCGTAGCAATATATTTTGTTAGAATGATCAATCTGAGGACAGATAAGACATTTAGTGTTTGGACAGTGTACACTAGTATGAGTTGTAGAATTAGATACTAGCAGAACGTTTTTCTTTTGACGTTTTACTAGTATGGAGTCACTGGTAGTAGAGAATTTGGTGATTAAATGCTTGGTTTGTGTGTTTGATTGGGATTTGGCAGGAGTGAAAGGTTTCAGAGACCCTTCTTGAGGCGGGATGCCTAAATAGGCGCCTTATGTACGACGACAGGCCTAGATGACAACTCGGATATCTCTGTTTCCCGAATCATCAAAGCGCAATCGAAGGTGGCTGCATGACAACCTCAGTAGTGAAATAAGAATAACATGTCATGGGCCCGGACCACATGAGCCCTCCAGAGAGTAAAACAAATAGAATAAAAGAAAGAAAGAAATGTGTATAGATGTGTGACTCCTGCTACCAAACACTAATAGATCCAAAAAAGTACAGGTATGGGAAGGAAATAAGAAAGATTCTAATATTGCGGGTAAAATGCAATGAAATGAATGAAAGAAAAATATGAATGAAAAACTAACTTTCTCGTAGAGAGAAAGAAAGATAAATTGAAGAATAAGTAAACCCACTCACTGTCTCAAGGTGCATTTATGAGACTAGAGTGGGGTGAGCTGCTCTGTGCGACTGGCCAGGGTACCCGGCCGGTCACGGTGAGCAGCTCCGCACAATCCTTCCAGGTGCACTTAGGAAGGCATGCCGCGTTCTCCCTGGTGCACTTAGGGAGAACGGAGTCGGCACGGTGCAAGTCTCGCCGTAAACCGTGAGAGAGAAAATGAAGTAATACTGACAGAATAACTGGTAGTAGAATACCTATACAATATTGGTTTATACGACAAAAAAGGTCAGACGTGCCTATAAAAGGCAGGGCAGGAAAGTATAACGTATAGAATAAAATGTGAAACAGTTAGAAGAAGTAAATGTAACGGAATAAATTAAATAGTAAGAGACAAAGATAATATAAGTAAGAGTGAAAGCTGGAAAGAGACAAGACGCGCCTCTCTGCGTAGTACACGCGAGAGATCACAGTCATGTGCTAACCAACTACAAACAATGAGGAATTGACAAAGCAGATAAAGTAGTTCACAAATAAATAAGAAACAGAATCCCTGTTTCGGCCCATTATCCTGCAGACAGGCTACATCAACGTACTATATCTAGAGTTACTGACTAATGATAGAATCGAAATAAGAACATCCACTGTGGTGGGCCTACTGCCTGAACGCTCATCAGTGCAGGGCCACAGCGGACGAAAGGAAAGTAGCGAACAAAGTAAAATCTGGAAAAAGAGTAGAAACCTATAATGAGAAAGTTAGAGTGAAGATTGTAAACAAACAAACAAAAAATTGTTTGTTCAACAAGTTTATCAACCACACAACAACAAAATTGCGACAAGGCAACATAAACATGTAATGAGCAAACTAAACTAATGTTCTGAACTATCGTACATACGTAGTCAACAGACGAGCAGTGCCACTCATCCCCAGATCGAGTTCACTCCTCTCCTCCTTCTGTCGTGTCTCCGTCCCTCTTCTCACTCCCATCCAACCACAACGTCTTCGTGGCAGCCTCGTATGTGCCGTTATTGTATACTTTGCCGGCTGCGTACACCACCTGCAACGTTGATCTTTGGCAATTTGTGAAGCGAACGAACGGATTCGCGTGATCGCTGGTACGCTGGTAGGAAGAATTTGATTTCGTCTACTTTTCTAACATCATCCTCGGCAAACCCTTCATATTGTAAGAAACTCAATATAGTCAATGTTTGTGTGTGAGCAATCTTTTAAAATTTATCAAATGTGCATATTATAGTAAAATGTATAATATTTTTGTTGTAAAGTCCTTATCTTTACTAATACAGTCTATATACGTTTTTGACCTGTACACAATGAAGAACTAGGTTATGATTACAATACTGACACCGTAAACAATACAAATCTAATCTATGAAATATGTAATAGAGAATATGTTGAAACTAATTTTTTCGACACAACACAACTATTTCTTCATTATTCCTCATTGAAATTAGTCAACTCTAAAAACAACCAAGTACCTAAAATTCACGCAATCCCAAAAACGCATAAAAATTCAGTCGAATGTAAATTTATAACAAGTGCTTTTAACAGTAGTTTAAAACCAAATTCTCAAAAATCAAAACAAATCTTATCGTTTTTGAAAACACGTTTCAAACGATTTCGTGGTATAGTCAAAGGAAGAATAGGATTGAATGCCTGGGTGTTGGTCAATAAACAACTCTATAAAAAGTAATTCAAGTATTGCGATGTCTGACTAGTAAATCAAATTTTTGTTGCAAATCAAATGTTCAAATGTTAAATCAAATGTTAAATCAAATGTAAATCAAATGTTAAAGGTAGTGTATCCTCTGTCTCGCCACAAACAAAATGCCACAAACAATGAAACATTAATAGACGATATTTTTGAATGTTTTGCCACAATATAGCTTTTCAATTCATAACATACATATTTTAAATATTCATTTTAACTTCTGAGTGATAAATGCGAACCAAGGTTCACTTTGGCTCTCGGTGCACAACTTGCACCAACTTGCACAATCTGCTACACTACTCAGATGTTTTATGAAGAATAACCAAGTTCCATAATGTTTACTGTCTTTTTATGTTTCAGATAATAAATAAAATGTGAAATGATAAACAAAAACTCAAGGCATTCGAGAAAACAGCTGACATTGAAATTGCGCCGCTAAACGCCGCAACCTCATAGAATACGTCAATAGGCGCTTTCGGTAGATTTAATTAATAGTTTGCATATTTTATAAAGTAAATATTATTGAACGAAACGTGCATCATTAACCATAACTTCTAACTATAAAAAGTATATCATACAAATTTTTCATGTTTGAGATTTTGCATTCAGAGGTTACACTACCTTTAACTAATCGATATATGCTATAAAAATAGTTAAAAACAGTATATCGTGTAATAAGTGTTCTATAGTGGCATGTACATATATATATATATATATCGTTGTTCAACAATGTTTCTAATTTCAAAACGAGAGCTTTTCAATTTTATCTAATCTACTGCAGAAAAGAATTTGATAAAACTGTCACTATAACTAAAATAGCCACGTCAAATCTGGCCAACCCCAACCTACTATTCGAAGGCACAGTGGCGACTTATTTCTGCAGCAACCTACTACCACTCTTTATTTTTACCCGAGCAAAACATTTGGCGGTTACCGCAATCGAACCCGCGAACATCAGGGGCTACAACGCAGCGCAATTGCACTGAGCCATGAAACAAGTGAAATTAGGTCGTTCATTTGCGCTTATGTCTCCGACCCCAGTTTTTTTTTCAGTATTGAAGCGTTGACGGGTAATCGATGGTTGTACGGACTCCATGTGCGTGGTTGATGAAATATTCAAATGAGATTTGATATCACAGCCGGAAACCACGAAAAAGTATCACCTTTTTATCCAACGTTTCGGCACTAAGCCTTCATCAGGGATAGACAGAACACACCTACAATCACAGATAAGCAATGAAAAACACAAGCAATAGGTTACAAGGTATGCGGTAAAACGGAAATGAATAAGTGGTATGGGTAACGTGTGATATGTGTGATCATAGGGCGGGGTAATGCGCGGCGTGGCCCGCGGCAAGACTCATACACCAGTGATCAATCGATACGGCTACACCGGAAGTCGAGATTAATAGGAACTAGAGAGACAGTAGAAGTGTGCGAGTCTAGCTCGTACTTCCTATTTAAGATGGGGTTGGTATTCTTGATCTCAAGGGCTTCTACAGTACACCTCCGCTTGGGATAGGGTTCGACTGCGATTATGGTGACAGTGAAAGACGTCTTCTCCCGAGGGTGCGAGTCCATGATGTGTCGGCCGATGACTCCGCCAGCTCGCTTGTGCTCCGCGATCCTCGTCTTCAGTGGGCGACCCGTCTGACCGATGTAGTGTTCACTGCAAAGATCGCAAGAGATACGGTAGATCGTGCCCTTCTTCTGACAGTCTCCCTCTCTACCAAATGGACAGACTAGACATGACCTGGTGTTGCATGACGTGTCGTATCGTCTGTTGTTGCACAGGAGCGAGCGAAGAGAAGGACCCGGCTTGTCGACGATGGCGATCTCCAGACCCGACTTGCGCACGCAGTGCCTGAGAGCTGAAGAGAGAGAGTCGTCAATGAACGGAAGACACAACGTAGGGAGTACGTTGCGAGAGGAGTCAGATGAGACACGAGGGAGAGAGCGCGAGAGAGGGCGGCTGCGACCACCTGTACCTGTCCGAGTGACGTCATAGCCATTCGACTTGCAAATAGCTAGAGCCATGTCACTAGACAGGTCACGATAACATGCAGAGGATACCTGAGCGGCTGTTTTCACAGTCGCTTGGACGATCGCACGCTTCATGTAGTCGGGGTGGGCGCTCCGTTGGTGCACTAGGATGTTCTTGCAGGCCGGCTTCCGGTACCACTTCGTCTGGAATGAACCATTCTTATTAGAGATCTGAGCGTTGAGGAATGGCAACCATCCCTCCTCCGACGGCTCTTCTCTGGTGAAGTGGATCGTCGGTGACTGAGCGTTGAGCTCTACAAACAAACCATCCAGGTCACTCTTACTCTCTGCTACCACTATGACGTCATCGATGTACCGTGCGTAGAAGAGGATGCCAGATCTAACACACGATGACTCTAGGACATGCATAAAAGTGACTGCGAGAATAGGAGCCAACCTGTTACCCATACACAACCCTCGTACCTGGCGGTAGAACTTACCGCCCCACGCGAATGTCGAAGAGCGGAGACACGCGGTGAGCAGAGCCTTGATGTCGGACTGTCTGAAACCGAAGTGGTTAATCTCACTCCAATGTTGACGTAGTTGGCTGCACACTGCGTCCGTCGCCGCCGCGTTGTCGACGTTGGTGTAGAGTGCCTCAACATCGAACGACTCGATCTGAACTGAGGATGGCCTGGAAAGAGCAGATAACTGTGTCAGCAGGTGCGACGTGTTGATTAGGTGCGCGGGAACAAAGGCCAAGAGTTGACCCAGAACCCGCGCAAGAAGGAAAGATACCCGGTCAGTTGGTCCGTCAACTCCGCTGATGATCGGCCTGACCTTGATCCTCTTCTCGTCGTCGCTGTGCATGTCCGCCTCGCTCATCTTGTGGGTCTTCACCTGAAGGTAAAGAACTGGTGGTGTAGGATGAGTGTGACAGATGAATGACGTCACTTCTTTGTAGTCACTTCTTTGTCGCCCTGCGAGGGCTATATAAAATTTGCTATGGTCGTTGTGTGTCTGTTTTTCACAGCATCTAGCTCACTGACTATTACACCTACACAGCTCATACTCTGAACTTAACATTCTTATGTTGACCGCATGCAATCGTTTCATTTTCACAATCACAGCCTTACTTACCGTATAACTTTACTAAGAACTTGACATAGCCTGAAAAACTTTTGACCCATATGCTCAGTCTATGTTTCAAGATGTGAATCTCATACTGTAAACTTAGACTTAGCACACTATATTGACTTGACACACGTCACTAGGACTCATTCCGATAACTCCTTATATGGGTTTATATAGAATTTCCAAAATTTCAGAAGGACATAACTGAAGACTGAAGAAACATTTCACACTCAAACTACAAAATTAATATCAACTAATCACTCTTAACAGACACACATTAGGATAGGTTCCTACATCATTTCCTTAAATGGGTTCACTAACAACTCGGTCCACTTCTATGTAAACCTACCTTCAAACTTCATATTTTGTCATGAAACTTGCACAGTAACATGAAACATGCGTGTTATTTACAGTTTTACAGTTTCATTTCGAAAAACCAGTTCAAAAAAGTTTTACAGCAATTTTCATTTTCTGACAGGATCAATCACGTAAGATGCAAAACGCAAAAACCTTGAATATCTTTGTTTGTTTTGAAGACTAAAATTTCAAACTTCAGTCGATGATAGAAGACACTTGGCCGTTCACACCATTTCAATTTCAAAGAAAAAACTTATTCCGTTTTCAAAATATGAATATTCAAATTTTCGTAGAAATTTTACATTTTTGATCATAACTTCTTTCGTTTTCAATATTAATTTTTCAAATTTTTATGGTAAATTACTCTCTATGACACAATCAACACAAACACGTATGCTCAGCTCTATTACTGAAAATAAAAATCATATTTCATGATTCACTAGATCAACTACAATCCCTTACTATCTAAGAGTTGAGACCTGGATTTTGCACAGTAATTCATAACTCAAAAACTAATATTTACTGACAAAGATTCAGATTTTTCGCTTCACTGTAGAAGGATTTCATTTTTTCAAAAAACCTCGATTTTCAACTAAATGTGGCTCATTTTTGCAGTTGAGCATATGGACCGCTGACAGGATCAATCAGGCAAGATGCAAAACATGAAATACAGTACATCTGAGTTTCAACTTCTTAGAAAAATGAATAATTCTCTCATCCCTTTCACCAATGACACCTTAGGTCCTGAGTACCTGCCAGGTACCATCTCACCTGTGGCCTCTCACCTGTCACCTGAGATAAATCAGCATAAACGTCAAATTTCACTTTACGACCCTGTAACTTTTGTCTAAATGAGAGTTGACACCTGGATTTTTCTATTTACTTATCACTACCGTAAAACCTTTATTCATGAAATATTTCAGATTTGTATTTATTGTTTGAATTTTAATTAATTTTTCAATTTCCGTTTTTTTAATACTCAGAAATGTTATAAAATTTATAACTTTGTTATTTTTTGAGGTAGAAGGTTCATACTTGGTACAGGTAACAAGTAAATAATTACAATTTTTTAGGTAAACAACTTAAGTAAACAAGTAAACAAAAAAGTAAACAACTCCAAATCTCCTGATTTTGATATCTAATCGATACTAAACCTTCAGGAGATTTGAGGTATAGTGTTTACAAGTTATGTAAACAAGTAAACAAAGTTGTAAACAATTCCAAAACTAGAGATTTTGATGTCTGATGTGTACTAGAGCCATAGAAGAGTTCAAAGTTAGTGTTAAAAGTCAGGTAAACAAGTAAACAAACATGTAAACAACTATAAAATTTGAGATTTCGATCTCTGATGTGTACTGGAGCCATAGTAGAGTTTAGGTTTGAAGTGTTGATGATTTGACGCGGAGAGGCGAGCGCGCCGAAGGCGCGCGAGCCTCGAAGCACAGTGCGGCGGCGAAGCCGCCTCCACTAGCGGGCCGGAGGCTCGCTGACTAAAATTTCAAACTTCAGTCGATGATAGAAGACACTTGGCCGTTCACACCATTTCAATTTCAAAGAAAAAACTTATTCCGTTTTCAAAATATGAATATTCAAATTTTCGTAGAAATTTTACATTTTTGATCATAACTTCTTTCGTTTTCAATATTAATTTTTCAAATTTTTATGGTAAATTACTCTCTATGACACAATCAACACAAACACGTATGCTCAGCTCTATTACTGAAAATAAAAATCATATTTCATGATTCACTAGATCAACTACAATCCCTTACTATCTAAGAGTTGAGACCTGGATTTTGCACAGTAATTCATAACTCAAAAACTAATATTTACTGACAAAGATTCAGATTTTTCGCTTCACTGTAGAAGGATTTCATTTTTTCAAAAAACCTCGATTTTCAACTAAATGTGGCTCATTTTTGCAGTTGAGCATATGGACCGCTGACAGGATCAATCAGGCAAGATGCAAAACATGAAATACAGTACATCTGAGTTTCAACTTCTTAGAAAAGTGAATAATTCTCTCATCCCTTTCACCAATGACACCTTAGGTCCTGAGTACCTGCCAGGTACCATCTCACCTGTGGCCTCTCACCTGTCACCTGAGATAAATCAGCATAAACGTCAAATTTCACTTTACGACCCTGTAACTTTTGTCTAAATGAGAGTTGACACCTGGATTTTTCTATTTACTTATCACTACCGTAAAACCTTTATTCATGAAATATTTCAGATTTGTATTTATTGTTTGAATTTTAATTAATTTTTCAATTTCCGTTTTTTTAATACTCAGAAATGTTATAAAATTTATAACTTTGTTATTTTTTGAGGTAGAAGGTTCATACTTGGTACAGGTAACAAGTAAATAATTACAATTTTTTAGGTAAACAACTTAAGTAAACAAGTAAACAAAAAAGTAAACAACTCCAAATCTCCTGATTTTGATATCTAATCGATACTAAACCTTCAGGAGATTTGAGGTATAGTGTTTACAAGTTATGTAAACAAGTAAACAAAGTTGTAAACAATTCCAAAACTAGAGATTTTGATGTCTGATGTGTACTAGAGCCATAGAAGAGTTCAAAGTTAGTGTTAAAAGTCAGGTAAACAAGTAAACAAACATGTAAACAACTATAAAATTTGAGATTTCGATCTCTGATGTGTACTGGAGCCATAGTAGAGTTTAGGTTTGAAGTGTTGATGATTTGACGCGGAGAGGCGAGCGCGCCGAAGGCGCGCGAGCCTCGAAGCACAGTGCGGCGGCGAAGCCGCCGCCACTAGCGGGCCGGAGGCGAGCGAAGCGAGCCTCCGGCCCGCTAGTCGCCCCGGCTGGGGCTATATAAAATTTGCTATGGTCGTTGTTTGTTTGTTTGTCCCAGCATGAAGCTCAGTCACTATTACACCTACACAGCTCATACTCTAAACTTAACACTCTTATGGTGACCGCATGCAATCGTTTTATTTTCACGCTCACACCTCCACTTACCGTATGACTTTACTAACAACTTGACATAGCCTGAAAAACTTTTCACCCATATGCTCAGTCCATGTTTCAAGATGTGAATCTAATACTGTAAACTTAGACTCAGCACACTATATAGACTTGACACACGTCACTAGGACTCATTCCGATAACTCCTTATATGGGTTTATATAGAATTTTCAAAATTTCAGAAGGACATAACTCAATACTGAAGAAACTTTTCACACTCAAACTACAAACTTAAGATCGACTAATCACTCTTAACAGACACACATTAGCATAGGTTCCTATCTAATTTCCTTAAATGGGTTCACTAACAACTCGGTTCACTTCTATGTAAACCTACCTTCAAACTTCATATTTTGTCATGAAACTTGCACAGTAACATGAAACATGCGTGTTATTTACGGTTTTACAGTTTCATTTTGAAAAACCAGTTCAAAAAAGTTTTACAGCAATTTTTATTTTCTGACAGGATCAATCACGTAAGATGCAAAACGCAAAAACCTTGAATATCTTTGTTTGTTTTGAAGACTAAAATTTCAAACTCCAGCTAATGATAGAAGACACTTGGCCGTTCACACCATTTCAATTTCAAATAAAAAACTTGTTCCGTTTTCAAAATATAAATATTCAAATTTTCGTGAAAATTTTACATTTTTGATCATAACTTCTTTCGTTTTCAATATTAATTTTTAAAATTTTTATGGTAAATTACTCACTATAACACAATCAACACAAACACGTATGCTCAGCTCTATTACTGAAAATAAAAATCATATTTCATGATTCACTAGATCAACTACAATCCCTTACTATCTAAGAGTTGAGACCTGGATTTTGCACAGTAATTCATAACTCAAAAACTAATATTTACTGACAAAGATTCAGATTTTTCGCTTCACTGTAGAAGGATTTCATTTTTTCAAAAAAACCTCGATTTTCAACTAAATGTGGCTCATTTTTGCAGTTGAGCATATGGACCGCTGACAGGATCAATCAGGCAAGATGCAAAACGTAAAATACAGTAGATCTAAGATTCAACTTCTTAGAAAAAAACTATTTTTAATTATCTCATTACTTTGACCATTGACACCTTAGGTCTTGAGTACCTGCCCGGTACCGTCTCACCTGTCGCCTCTCATCTGTCACCTGAGATAAATTAGCACAAACTTCAAATTTCACTTTACGACCCTGTAACTTTCGTCTAGATGAGAGTTGACTCCTGGATTTTCTTATTTAATTATCACTACCGTAATACCTTTATTCATGAGTTATTTCAGATTTTTATTAAATGTTTGAATTTTATTTAATTTTTCAATTTTCGCCTTTTTAATATTCAAAAATATTCTAAAATTAATAACTCGGTTAGTTTTCAAGGTAGAGGACTCAAACTTGGTACAGGTAACAAGTAAACAATCACAAATTTTTAGATAACAACTTAGGTAAACAAGTAAACAAAAAAGTAAACAACTCCAAATCTCCTGATTTTGATATCTAATCGATACTATACCTTCAGGAGAGTTAAGGTATAGTGTTTACAAGTCAGGTAAACAAGTAAACAAAATTGTAAACAACTCCAAAAGTGGAGATTTTGATGTCTGGGGTGTACTAGACTCATAGTAGAGTTCATATCTTGTGTTAACATGATAAGTAAACAAGTAAACAAAAACGTAAACAACTACAAAACTTACGACTTTGATGTCTAAACTGTACTAGACTCCAGTGAGAGTTCAACAGTAATGTTTACAAGTCAGGTAAACAAGTAAACAAAAATGTAAACAACTATAAAACTTTCGAAGTCTGATGTGTGCACTAGAGCCATAGTAGAGTAGTTCACATTTGATGTTTTGATGATTTAACGCGGAGAGGCGAGCGCGCCGAAGGCGCGCGAGCCTCGGAGCGCAGTGCGGCGGCGAAGCCGCCGCCACTAGCGGGCCGGAGGCGAGCGAAGCGAGCCTCCGGCCCGCTAGTCGCCCCGGCTGGGGCTATATAAAATTTGCTATGGTCGTTGTGTGTTTGTTTGTCCGGGCACATAACTCAAGTCACACTGCACATTCACGGCTCATACTCTAAACTTAACATTCTTCTTGTGACAGCATGCGATCGTTTCATTTTCACAATCACAGCTCTACTTACCGTATGACTTCACTAACAACTTGACATAGCCTGAAAAACTTTTGACCCATATGCTCAGTCCATGTTCTAAGATGTGAATCTTATACTGTAAACTTAGACTTAGCACAATATAGTGACTAGGCACAAGTCACTAGGACTCATTCCGATAACTCCTTATATGGGTTTATATAGAATTTGCAAAATTTCAGAAGGACATAACTCAATACTGAAGAAACTTTTCACACTCAAACTACAAACTTAAGATCAACTAATCACTCTTAACAGACACACATTAGCATAGGTTCCTATCTAACTTCCTTAAATGGGTTCACTAACAACACGGTTCACTTCTATGTAAACCTACCTTCAAACTTCATATTTCTTCATGAAACTTGCACAGTAACATGAAACACGCGTGTTATTTACAGTTTTACAGTTTCATTTCGAAGAACCAGTTCAAAAAAGTTTTACAGCAATTTTCATTTTCTGACAGGATCAATCACGTAAGATGCAAAACGCAAAAACCTTGAATATCTTTGTTTGTTTTGAAGACTAAAACTTCAAACTTCAGTCGATGATAGAAGACACTTGGCCGTTCACACCATTTCAATTTCAAATGAAATACTCATTCCGTTTTCAAAATATGAATATTCAAATTTTTGTAGAAATTTTACATTTTTGATCATAACTTCTTTCGTTTTCAATATTAATTTTTCAAATTTTTATGGTAAATTACTCTCTATGACACAATCAACACAAACACGTATGCTCAGCTCTATTACTGAAAATAAAAATCATATTTCATGATTCACTAGATCAACTACAATCCCTTACTATCTAAGAGTTGAGACCTGGATTTTGCACAGTAATTCATAACTCAAAAACTAATATTTACTGACAAAGATTCAGATTTTTCGCTTCACTGTGGAAGGATTTCACTTTTTCAAAAAACCTTGATTTTCAACAAAATGTGGCTCATTTTTGCAGTTGAGCATATTGACCGCTGACAGGATCAATCAGGCAAGATGCAAAACATAAAATACAGTAGATCTAAGTTTCAACTTCTTAGAAAAACTATTTTTAATTCTCTCATTCCTTTCACCAATGACACCTTAGGTCCTGAGTACCAGGTACCGACTCACCTGTAGCCGCTCACCTGTCACCTGAGATAAACTAGCATAAACTTCAAATTTCACTTTACGACCCTGTAACTTTCGTCTAGATGAGAGTTGACACCTGGGTTTTCTTATTTAATTATCACTACCGTAATACCTTTATTCATAAATTATTTCAGATTTGTATTTAATGTTTGAATTTTAATTAATTTCTCAATTTCCGCCTTTTTAATACTCAGAAATGTTATAAAATTTATAACTTTGTTATTTTTTGAGGTAGAAGGTTCATACTTGGTACAGGTAACAAGTAAATAATTACAATTTTTTAGGTAAACAACTTAGGTAAACAAGTAAACAAAAAAGTAAACAACTCCAAATCTCCTGATTTTGATATCTAATCGATACTAAACCTTAAGGAGAGTTAAGGTATAGTGTTTACAACTCATGTAATAAACAAAACTGTAAACGAGTCCGAAACTGTAGATTTTGATATCTAAAATGTACTAGACTCAATGAAGAGTTTGTATCTGATGTTTACATGACAAGTAAACAAGTAAACAAAGTTGTAAACAACTCCAAAACTAGAGATTTTGATGTCTCATGTGTACTAGACCCATAGGAGAATTCAGATGTGAAGTTTTGATGAGTTAACGCGGAGAGGCGAGCGCGCCGAAGGCGCGCGAGCCTCGGAGCGCAGTGCGGCGGCGAAGCCGCCGCCACTAGCGTTCAAACATTAAATACAAATCTGTAGATTTTCAAACATTAAATACAAATCTGAAAAAAATTCAAACATTAAATACAAATCTGAAATAATTTATGAAAATCCAACAGTTCACTCACCTTGTTGAGTCCAAAATTGTATAAAATTTGCAAAAAAAGAGTTTAGGTAATGCTGATGGGAAAATTTACAATTCCAATGTCATTTTTATGTAAAATCATATATTACAAAAGTTTTGCCGCCAGCCGGAACCGAATTCGAGCCATGTGTCTCAACGGGCGCAAACGCTAACCACAACACTACTGTGCGCACGGCGAAGCACGCAATCTAAACGATATCAGTGCAGTGCAATCCACAGGCAGTGCGGATTGTGCACCTCCTGTCTGCTGGGGGCAGCCGGTGCGCGCCCCCCCCCTAGAAAACGTTCCGTACACGGGGGATTGCCTGCCCCTCAGGGGGGGGGCGCGCGCGTATCTCGCTTCCTACAACAGCTAGCGATACCAAAATCGAAACTTAACCATTTTCTAACATCCTGAAAACATCTATCAGCATCACATTGTTCTCGTAAAGATTCTAAGGAACCTTTCGTTCAATCGCCTTTTGCCGATTCTAGCGCGCGACTAGGGTTAACACAAACCAACCAGCGCTGCCGCGCTGGTTGTAATTAATTAAGCACATCATGTTAATTGGAGCACATCATGTGTCCAGTGAGAATATGTTACATGATTTCGCCTCAGTCTCTACATCTCACGTTGTGGTCCCTAGTACGAGTTCCACTCAATAACAATGGTACTGGCACAGTTTGTATAGTGACTGTTTCAGTAGATAGAAACTGTACAAAGACACTTTACAAAGACTGTGTTGTTGTCAGGCAAACGGTATGCGGTCATTGATGCATGCGAAGGATCGGGCGAGTACCGCACATCTTCGTGCTGTGGGTGAATTGTTGGCGAGCCATTTTTCAGGAAGAGTTAATTTCTGAAGCATAATTGTGTAAGTTGGTCGGATCTAATGGAAACAAGCACTTGCAATGTCAAGAGAACACGTAAAATAGGGATGAACACATATAAAAAACTATGCACAGAAAGTGGTTAAATGAGAAGTTCATAGAACAGAACAGCAGACGTTCCAATGTTCTACAGGTTACTCGTTCTCCATTAAAAGTGATATACAGTTATTTTCACAGTTCTACATGGATCTGTTTTCCTATTTTAGTAAAGGTCTAGTATCATATGTCTGTCACTGGAACTTTTGGATAGGCGTATCTATAAAAGGGAAAAACCGCGACCCTGAAATGGAACAATCATTGAGATTGTTATCTTTAATCACAATAGATGTACTTGTGAGCGTCACGTTTCTGTCTCAAAGTTGAAATCGATTTATTGTTCACTTTTCCTGACGTAAGCCGTCTTTCTGACTCTTGCATATGAGATGTGCCGGAAGTCAAACGTATGGTCAAACGTATTCATCTATTCAAATACATTGAAAGAGGGAGAGAAGCTGGGGAGAAAGAACGAGAGATGAGGACTTTAAAAAAAATAGAGAGGAGAAAGAAACAGGGAGAAAAGTGCAATATGGAAGATGAAGTCCAATTAGCGGTTTGTTTGAAGTGTATCAGTACCGCGTAGATACCGCGGGCAACTTCTGTTATTGAGCAACATAATTGAGCAGTTGTCTATTGCTTTCGGCAGCAACCAGGACCACTATAAAATGCATGATCACGAAACGTGTTCATTATTCCGACCTAAATTCGGCTTTCTCTTTATGTGTGAGATATTAATTCTACAAAGGTGAGTTTCCATGATTCCATGATTATTTCGATTATTTTTTCAGAACTTTGTGCAGAGTAAGGAGTCTTTGATGATCAACTGAATTAATTTTTATCATAACATTGTTTTTCAGCTACTTTGAGCACATGAGAGCGCAGCTGCAGCAATACGCATCAAACTACCACAAACATGTGAAGGGCAACCTCCTCTCACTTCTCACTTCACGACCACGACTTTGAGATAGTTAGTGGACCTTTCATGATAACGTTGAAATTGTTGTAATCGAAATGTTTTTCAGAATGTGGCTCGTGATCTACACACTCGTGCTGTTAGAGATGCAAAATCAATCACTTCCTTCTTTGTCTCTCATGACACCGACGAGCTGTCCACACGTCAGTCAGTGCTCGTTACACTCGCAAATATACCCATACAAAAGACCCATATTACTCGCCACCGTTGTTGTCGTTTCTCTTCGGCCCTTCCCTTCTATTCCTCTATCCCATACAGCTCATGTCCACTAACCCTGAGCGCGTCGAACACGAGTCGATGGGATGCGGGGCAGGCGTCGACGAGTCGATCCACGCTGACAGTGTCGGCCAGAAACGCCTTGTCCAGACACGAGAAGCGAAGGTGTTTGAGAAGACTGCAACACGTGCGAAACGTCAAGAAATCACCAAAAACCTAAAAGACAATTCCGAACGAAAATTGCGTGTTTACGAAAATTTGTGTAGCGGGCAACAATCAACAAAAAAGAGTGATCTCGAATTAGAAGAGCTAATAAAATACTACTCTTCACCTCGGCAGGTGCTGTTTCCTGCTCTCCTCATCCACTCGAACCCACGACATGACAGCTTCGAACACGACCGATTCATCGCAGAACAGACCCTCATCTGAAAGAATATCGAATAATCATAACATACTAAAAAAAATTAACTCCTTATAAAGAAACAATCGAGTGTTATCACAATGATTGTGCCACCTACTCACCTGCTATGATAGCGGCCAGTTCCTCATATGTGAGACCGCGCACGTCATCCGTGTCCACCATGAACCTTAGAATTCATCAATCAATCAATCAGTCAATCAGTCAATGAACCAATCAGTCAATGAACCACATCAAACAATGCAGCTTTGTTTTACACTCCATATATCGATTGTTCAGATCTTTTTCCAAAACATTGGAACAGCTTTTAGGCAGTCGTCGCAGTAGTGAACTCAGTCTTTATTTTCGCACTGTCAGCAGTCGTCTCGCAATTGTTCAGATCTTTTTTTCCAAAAAGCAATTCCCAAAAAAGTTGACATACTCGAAATACTTTCGGATGAGCTTCATTGCAGCTTCGAGTATCTCGCCGCACGCGAGTCGATTGGCCAACTTCCACATCGAGACGCTGTTCGCCCGACACACCGAGTCCATCAACAGCCTGAAAAAAGGTTAACAGATTCAGGAGCTTTATATTGTATTCAGATTTTATCAGATTGTTATTTGTTACGCTGCATCACTGTATGCCATAAAAGCAACACCTCCGAATATACTTTTCTCTCGCGGTACATTTGGCTGAACATCACTGCTCATCATTTACATGAACTACATTATGATGACGTGGTGATTCGTGGTAACTCTACAAGTTACGGACACAAGATATACTTACTGGTTGGATGAAAAGCATACTAGCCAAACGATACTCACTTTCCGCACTTGCTCTTGAGGCAGTCCAACTGGAGGTACGCAGCCTCTTGCAGCAGATGCATCGCCGAGTCCGAGTCTGCAACCAGTCGTTATTCAAATATGGACAATCTATATGGTGTCCGCTGCCGATTCGATTGTCTGCAAGGAGTTTCCATACCTAGCTCGATGCGACCGCTGTACATGTAGTCGACGAGCTTCTGGAGAATGGGAAAATCGACGTCCTGAAAATCTCTCTCACTCTCTCCTCCCCTCTCTCTCTCTCCCTCTCTCTCATCCTCTCTCTTCCATCCTCTCTCATCCTTTCTCTCCCCCCCCCCTCTCTCTCTCTCTCTCTATTTCTCATTCTCTCTCTCATTCTCTCTCTCTCTCACCATCTTGATGATACCGTCCCGCGTCTCGCTCATCTCCGCATTGAATACGTTCTCAAAGTGCGGGGAGGCGGCACACAACACGAGCTTGTGAACGGGGATCTAAAACTAGAAACATTATGACGATGAGAGAGAAGGGGAGAGAGAGAGAAGGAGAGAGAGAGAGGGGGAGAGAGAGAGAGAGAGAAAAGAGAGAAGAGACTGAACAGAGAAAGAAAGATGATAGAGTGAAGAAAAGGAGAGAGAGTGAGACAAAGAGACAGAGAGAGAGAGAGAGAGAGAGAGAGAGAGAGAAAGAGAGAGAGAGAGCGATGCCCCACCAGTCCGGCCTCCCTGTACTCGTCCCCGCTGCTCCATGCCTGTTCCACCAGCTCCTTCACCCTCTCGTCTGTCAGTTCCTCAGTTCATTCACGAGACACCAGGATCACATCGCACATCTTCCCGCATCTCAAAAAGAAACAATCAGAATTATCATCAAAATATATAATATCGCAATTATCACTATCTTATTGATTATCTTATTGACATCTTAATAATTTGATCTCTATCCTATTGATTACTGCGATCTTGACAGGAAAGAACCACCGACAGATACATACGCAGACTAATTGCTTTCTTAGTGTTTCATCTCCGTTGTTGTACTCTTGATATCGGCAGTAAATCGATTCAATATCTTATTCACATAATCGCTGCAACGCAAATCTTCTAGGCACATCTGCCATTTCTGTTCTCTCACAGGCGTTTTGCTGGGAACGATACGGATACCACATTACACTGACGATGAGTCTCACGCTGTGGTATCAGAGTATCAGAGAGGCGCCCTTTGTCTGGCTTACGCTTGCCGAACTATTGAAACCAACTAACCAACATGTGAAATATAGGAATTGAGCATGAAACAAATACATAGTTAGAAAGTGGGGTAGAAAGATGCGCATGTTTGTGTTAACATTTGTAAAAGCGTTTGGTACATGGGTCAAAACAGACTGAACCTTTTGTTACTACGATCACAATGAATGTTGTTATCCACTCACCTTCTCATCAGGTCGAGGCGAGGAAAGAAGTTATCAGCGAATGAATGTGACATCTTTTTTGAGGAGACAGTGAGCAGTTGAAAACGAGAGCCACTGTGTGTGGTTGTGAGAGCGGCGTCTCACCACCGGTACTCTGAGGTCAGAGGTCAGAGCAGATTGCGATCGGAAAGAGAGCTGATATACAATCAGTACACAAGAAAACTACACATATCGACGAGAAAAACTGTCCACGATGCGATTTCATGTGTGAGTATTTTTTTCTAGAAGAATCAAACTTATTATGGTTTACTACACTATAGTTTATCACAATGAATCATATTATCTTTTAAAAGGACTTCCGTAAGAGAAGAGTTTGTGTTACTCAACGTAATGCAACAAAAGCTCATGCATTTTATCAATCGAAATAGTAAACAAACCTGCTCTTTCTGCAATAAAAACTAATGCGAGCAAATGTTGTATGTCGGGAAATTGATTTCGGTATCCGATCGATTATATATAACTTGTTGAACTATTGGAGCAGGTTTGTGTACTATTTCGATTGATAAAATGCATGAGCTTTTGTTGCATTACGTTGAGTAACACAAACTCTTCTCTTACGGAAGTCCTTTTAAAAGATAATGAATGTACTTTTATTGGATTTCATATAAATCTATCTACATTAACATGAACCACAAAACATTTTTTTAAAAGAAATCCAACAGTTCACTCACCTTGTTGAGTCCAAAATTGTATAAAATTTGCAAAAAAGAGTTTAGGTAATGCTGATGGGAAAATTTACAATTCCAATGTCATTTTTATGTAAAATCATATATTACAAAAGTTTTGCCGCCAGCCGGAACCGAATTCGAGCCATGTGTCTCAACGGGCGCAAACGCTAACCACAACACTACTGTGCGCACGGCGAAGCACGCAATCTAAACGATATCAGTGCAGTGCAATCCACAGGCAGTGCGGATTGTGCACCTCCTGTCTGCTGGGGGCAGCCGGTGCGCGCCCCCCCCCCCTAGAAAACGTTCCGTACACGGGGGATTGCCTGCCCCTCAGGGGGGGGGCGCGCGCGTATCTCGCTTCCTACAACAGCTAGCGATACCAAAATCGAAACTTAACCATTTTCTAACATCCTGAAAACATCTATCAGCATCACATTGTTCTCGTAAAGATTCTAAGGAACCTTTCGTTCAATCGCCTTTTGCCGATTCTAGCGCGCGACTAGGGTTAACACAAACCAACCAGCGCTGCCGCGCTGGTTGTAATTAATTAAGCACATCATGTTAATTGGAGCACATCATGTGTCCAGTGAGAATATGTTACATGATTTCGCCTCAGTCTCTACATCTCACGTTGTGGTCCCTAGTACGAGTTCCACTCAATAACAATGGTACTGGCACAGTTTGTATAGTGACTGTTTCAGTAGATAGAAACTGTACAAAGACACTTTACAAAGACTGTGTTGTTGTCAGGCAAACGGTATGCGGTCATTGATGCATGCGAAGGATCGGGCGAGTACCGCACATCTTCGTGCTGTGGGTGAATTGTTGGCGAGCCATTTTTCAGGAAGAGTTAATTTCTGAAGCATAATTGTGTAAGTTGGTCGGATCTAATGGAAACAAGCACTTGCAATGTCAAGAGAACACGTAAAATAGGGATGAACACATATAAAAAACTATGCACAGAAAGTGGTTAAATGAGAAGTTCATAGAACAGAACAGCAGACGTTCCAATGTTCTACAGGTTACTCGTTCTCCATTAAAAGTGATATACAGTTATTTTCACAGTTCTACATGGATCTGTTTTCCTATTTTAGTAAAGGTCTAGTATCATATGTCTGTCACTGGAACTTTTGGATAGGCGTATCTATAAAAGGGAAAAACCGCGACCCTGAAATGGAACAATCATTGAGATTGTTATCTTTAATCACAATAGATGTACTTGTGAGCGTCACGTTTCTGTCTCAAAGTTGAAATCGATTTATTGTTCACTTTTCCTGACGTAAGCCGTCTTTCTGACTCTTGCATATGAGATGTGCCGGAAGTCAAACGTATGGTCAAACGTATTCATCTATTCAAATACATTGAAAGAGGGAGAGAAGCTGGGGAGAAAGAACGAGAGATGAGGACTTTAAAAAAAAATAGAGAGGAGAAAGAAACAGGGAGACAAGTGCAATATGGAAGATGAAGTCCAATTAGCGGTTTGTTTGAAGTGTATCAGTACCGCGTAGATACCGCGGGCAACTTCTGTTATTGAGCAACATAATTGAGCAGTTGTCTATTGCTTTCGGCAGCAACCAGGACCACTATAAAATGCATGATCACGAAACGTGTTCATTATTCCGACCTAAATTCGGCTTTCTCTTTATGTGTGAGATATTAATTCTACAAAGGTGAGTTTCCATGATTCCATGATTATTTCGATTATTTTTTCAGAACTTTGTGCAGAGTAAGGAGTCTTTGATGATCAACTGAATTAATTTTTATCATAACATTGTTTTTCAGCTACTTTGAGCACATGAGAGCGCAGCTGCAGCAATACGCATCAAACTACCACAAACATGTGAAGGGCAACCTCCTCTCACTTCTCACTTCACGACCACGACTTTGAGATAGTTAGTGGACCTTTCATGATAACGTTGAAATTGTTGTAATCGAAATGTTTTTCAGAATGTGGCTCGTGATCTACACACTCGTGCTGTTAGAGATGCAAAATCAATCACTTCCTTCTTTGTCTCTCATGACACCGACGAGCTGTCCACACGTCAGTCAGTGCTCGTTACACTCGCAAATATACCCATACAAAAGACCCATATTACTCGCCACCGTTGTTGTCGTTTCTCTTCGGCCCTTCCCTTCTATTCCTCTATCCCATACAGCTCATGTCCACTAACCCTGAGCGCGTCGAACACGAGTCGATGGGATGCGGGGCAGGCGTCGACGAGTCGATCCACGCTGACAGTGTCGGCCAGAAACGCCTTGTCCAGACACGAGAAGCGAAGGTGTTTGAGAAGACTGCAACACGTGCGAAACGTCAAGAAATCACCAAAAACCTAAAAGACAATTCCGAACGAAAATTGCGTGTTTACGAAAATTTGTGTAGCGGGCAACAATCAACAAAAAAGAGTGATCTCGAATTAGAAGAGCTAATAAAATACTACTCTTCACCTCGGCAGGTGCTGTTTCCTGCTCTCCTCATCCACTCGAACCCACGACATGACAGCTTCGAACACGACCGATTCATCGCAGAACAGACCCTCATCTGAAAGAATATCGAATAATCATAACATACTAAAAAAAATTAACTCCTTATAAAGAAACAATCGAGTGTTATCACAATGATTGTGCCACCTACTCACCTGCTATGATAGCGGCCAGTTCCTCATATGTGAGACCGCGCACGTCATCCGTGTCCACCATGAACCTTAGAATTCATCAATCAATCAATCAGTCAATCAGTCAATGAACCAATCAGTCAATGAACCACATCAAACAATGCAGCTTTGTTTTACACTCCATATATCGATTGTTCAGATCTTTTTCCAAAACATTGGAACAGCTTTTAGGCAGTCGTCGCAGTAGTGAACTCAGTCTTTATTTTCGCACTGTCAGCAGTCGTCTCGCAATTGTTCAGATCTTTTTTTCCAAAAAGCAATTCCCAAAAAAGTTGACATACTCGAAATACTTTCGGATGAGCTTCATTGCAGCTTCGCGTATCTCGCCGCACGCGAGTCGATTGGCCAACTTCCACATCGAGACGCTGTTCGCCCGACACACCGAGTCCATCAACAGCCTGAAAAAAGGTTAACAGATTCAGGAGCTTTATATTGTATTCAGATTTTATCAGATTGTTATTTGTTACGCTGCATCACTGTATGCCATAAAAGCAACACCTCCGAATATACTTTTCTCTCGCGGTACATTTGGCTGAACATCACTGCTCATCATTTACATGAACTACATTATGATGACGTGGTGATTCGTGGTAACTCTACAAGTTACGGACACAAGAAATACTTACTGGTTGGATGAAAAGCATACTAGCCAAACGATACTCACTTTCCGCACTTGCTCTTGAGGCAGTCCAACTGGAGGTACGCAGCCTCTTGCAGCAGATGCATCGCCGAGTCCGAGTCTGCAACCAGTCGTTATTCAAATATGGACAATCTATATGGTGTCCGCTGCCGATTCGATTGTCTGCAAGGAGTTTCCATACCTAGCTCGATGCGACCGCTGTACATGTAGTCGACGAGCTTCTGGAGAATGGGAAAATCGACGTCCTGAAAATCTCTCTCACTCTCTCCTCCCCTCTCTCTCTCTCCCTCTCTCTCATCCTCTCTCTTCCATCCTCTCTCATCCTTTCTCTCCCCCCCCTCTCTCTCTCTCTCTCTATTTCTCATTCTCTCTCTCATTCTCTCTCTCTCACCATCTTGATGATACCGTCCCGCGTCTCGCTCATCTCCGCATTGAATACGTTCTCAAAGTGCGGGGAGGCGGCACACAACACGAGCTTGTGAACGGGGATCTAAAACTAGAAACATTATGACGATGAGAGAGAAGGGGAGAGAGAGAGAAGGAGAGAGAGAGAGAGGGGGAGAGAGAGAGAGAGAAAAGAGAGAAGAGACTGAACAGAGAAAGAAAGATGATAGAGTGAAGAAAAGGAGAGAGAGTGAGACAAAGAGACAGAGAGAGAGAGAGAGAGAGAGAGAGAGAGAGAAAGAGAGAGAGAGAGCGATGCCCCACCAGTCCGGCCTCCCTGTACTCGTCCCCGCTGCTCCATGCCTGTTCCACCAGCTCCTTCACCCTCTCGTCTGTCAGTTCCTCAGTTCATTCACGAGACACCAGGATCACATCGCACATCTTCCCGCATCTCAAAAAGAAACAATCAGAATTATCATCAAAATATATAATATCGCAATTATCACTATCTTATTGATTATCTTATTGACATCTTAATAATTTGATCTCTATCCTATTGATTACTGCGATCTTGACAGGAAAGAACCACCGACAGATACATACGCAGACTAATTGCTTTCTTAGTGTTTCATCTCCGTTGTTGTACTCTTGATATCGGCAGTAAATCGATTCAATATCTTATTCACATAATCGCTGCAACGCAAATCTTCTAGGCACATCTGCCATTTCTGTTCTCTCACAGGCGTTTTGCTGGGAACGATACGGATACCACATTACACTGACGATGAGTCTCACGCTGTGGTATCAGAGTATCAGAGAGGCGCCCTTTGTCTGGCTTACGCTTGCCGAACTATTGAAACCAACTAACCAACATGTGAAATATAGGAATTGAGCATGAAACAAATACATAGTTAGAAAGTGGGGTAGAAAGATGCGCATGTTTGTGTTAACATTTGTAAAAGCGTTTGGTACATGGGTCAAAACAGACTGAACCTTTTGTTACTACGATCACAATGAATGTTGTTATCCACTCACCTTCTCATCAGGTCGAGGCGAGGAAAGAAGTTATCAGCGAATGAATGTGACATCTTTTTTGAGGAGACAGTGAGCAGTTGAAAACGAGAGCCACTGTGTGTGGTTGTGAGAGCGGCGTCTCACCACCGGTACTCTGAGGTCAGAGGTCAGAGCAGATTGCGATCGGAAAGAGAGCTGATATACAATCAGTACACAAGAAAACTACACATATCGACGAGAAAAACTGTCCACGATGCGATTTCATGTGTGAGTATTTTTTTCTAGAAGAATCAAACTTATTATGGTTTACTACACTATAGTTTATCACAATGAATCATATTATCTTTTAAAAGGACTTCCGTAAGAGAAGAGTTTGTGTTACTCAACGTAATGCAACAAAAGCTCATGCATTTTATCAATCGAAATAGTAAACAAACCTGCTCTTTCTGCAATAAAAACTAATGCGAGCAAATGTTGTATGTCGGGAAATTGATTTCGGTATCCGATCGATTATATATAACTTGTTGAACTATTGGAGCAGGTTTGTGTACTATTTCGATTGATAAAATGCATGAGCTTTTGTTGCATTACGTTGAGTAACACAAACTCTTCTCTTACGGAAGTCCTTTTAAAAGATAATGAATGTACTTTTATTGGATTTCATATAAATCTATCTACATTAACATGAACCACAAAACATTTTTTTTAAAAGAAATCCAACAGTTCACTCACCTTGTTGAGTCCAAAATTGTATAAAATTTGCAAAAAAGAGTTTAGGTAATGCTGATGGGAAAATTTACAATTCCAATGTCATTTTTATGTAAAATCATATATTACAAAAGTTTTGCCGCCAGCCGGAACCGAATTCGAGCCATGTGTCTCAACGGGCGCAAACGCTAACCACAACACTACTGTGCGCACGGCGAAGCACGCGATCTAAACGATATCAGTGCAGTGCAATCCACAGGCAGTGCGGATTGTGCACCTCCTGTCTGCTGGGGGCAGCCGGTGCGCGCCCCCCCCCCCCCCTAGAAAACGTTCCGTACACGGGGGATTGCCTGCCCCTCAGGGGGGGGGGCGCGCGCGTATCTCGCTTCCTACAACAGCTAGCGATACCAAAATCGAAACTTAACCATTTTCTAACATCCTGAAAACATCTATCAGCATCACATTGTTCTCGTAAAGATTCTAAGGAACCTTTCGTTCAATCGCCTTTTGCCGATTCTAGCGCGCGACTAGGGTTAACACAAACCAACCAGCGCTGCCGCGCTGGTTGTAATTAATTAAGCACATCATGTTAATTGGAGCACATCATGTGTCCAGTGAGAATATGTTACATGATTTCGCCTCAGTCTCTACATCTCACGTTGTGGTCCCTAGTACGAGTTCCACTCAATAACAATGGTACTGGCACAGTTTGTATAGTGACTGTTTCAGTAGATAGAAACTGTACAAAGACACTTTACAAAGACTGTGTTGTTGTCAGGCAAACGGTATGCGGTCATTGATGCATGCGAAGGATCGGGCGAGTACCGCACATCTTCGTGCTGTGGGTGAATTGTTGGCGAGCCATTTTTCAGGAAGAGTTAATTTCTGAAGCATAATTGTGTAAGTTGGTCGGATCTAATGGAAACAAGCACTTGCAATGTCAAGAGAACACGTAAAATAGGGATGAACACATATAAAAAACTATGCACAGAAAGTGGTTAAATGAGAAGTTCATAGAACAGAACAGCAGACGTTCCAATGTTCTACAGGTTACTCGTTCTCCATTAAAAGTGATATACAGTTATTTTCACAGTTCTACATGGATCTGTTTTCCTATTTTAGTAAAGGTCTAGTATCATATGTCTGTCACTGGAACTTTTGGATAGGCGTATCTATAAAAGGGAAAAACCGCGACCCTGAAATGGAACAATCATTGAGATTGTTATCTTTAATCACAATAGATGTACTTGTGAGCGTCACGTTTCTGTCTCAAAGTTGAAATCGATTTATTGTTCACTTTTCCTGACGTAAGCCGTCTTTCTGACTCTTGCATATGAGATGTGCCGGAAGTCAAACGTATGGTCAAACGTATTCATCTATTCAAATACATTGAAAGAGGGAGAGAAGCTGGGGAGAAAGAACGAGAGATGAGGACTTTAAAAAAAATAGAGAGGAGAAAGAAACAGGGAGACAAGTGCAATATGGAAGATGAAGTCCAATTAGCGGTTTGTTTGAAGTGTATCAGTACCGCGTAGATACCGCGGGCAACTTCTGTTATTGAGCAACATAATTGAGCAGTTGTCTATTGCTTTCGGCAGCAACCAGGACCACTATAAAATGCATGATCACGAAACGTGTTCATTATTCCGACCTAAATTCGGCTTTCTCTTTATGTGTGAGATATTAATTCTACAATGGTGAGTTTCCATGATTCCATGATTATTTCGATTATTTTTTCAGAACTTTGTGCAGAGTAAGGAGTCTTTGATGATCAACTGAATTAATTTTTATCATAACATTGTTTTTCAGCTACTTTGAGCACATGAGAGCGCAGCTGCAGCAATACGCATCAAACTACCACAAACATGTGAAGGGCAACCTCCTCTCACTTCTCACTTCACGACCACGACTTTGAGATAGTTAGTGGACCTTTCATGATAACGTTGAAATTGTTGTAATCGAAATGTTTTTCAGAATGTGGCTCGTGATCTACACACTCGTGCTGTTAGAGATGCAAACTCTATCACTTCCTTCTTTGTCTCTCATGACACCCACGAGCTGTCCACACGTCAGTCAGTGCTCGTTACACTCGCAAAAGTACGTACTACCTTACTTTAATAGTTTTTTATAGACGCATCCCCCTAATATCTGTGCAACTTTTGCACCCGCTTATATAACATTTAACTTGACGTTTGTGTAGGCCGGAGGCAAGCGAAGCAATTCTCCGGCCCGCTAGTCTACGACAACCTAATCAAAATATAAAGACACAACATACAAATAGTCGTTGTTTAGCTCATCGTTCATCTAGCGGAAAGCCGTACACGAAAATGGGCGCTGGTGTTGCTGCAGCAACAATTATTCCGTCAGTTTGACTATTTCACTAGTACATAATATATTGTAAATTATCATGTTCAGTGCCGACACACTCACACTGTTGTCTCTGTATGTTGGTTTGGGTTTCGGAGAAGCAATGCCCACCGACCAATTCAAGAACAAGAGCAGCCAAGTCGACGCTGTACAATATAATGAACATGATGTCTCGACAGTGTTTTACTGGCCTCTCCTCTTCCGGCCTATGCGTCCATTGGAAGAAGTGGAAATGATTACACTGATGGATACTGTATTCACAACCCTACTCACGTGCTTCGCGGTAAGCTAGATTCTCAAAAAGTTCAGGAAACGAAGTATGTCCTTTGTTTCAGTTGTTTTCGATGACTGACGACAAGTTGGCGAGACATCACACCGAGTTTCGAATGGGCATTCCAATGCAGCAGCAAACGTGAACAGAAGTGGTGTTGTTAGTGGTTCTGTAATAAAGTTGTTTTCTTTTAATATACACGCGCATACATACCTTGTGTTACTGTTTCATGTTTGTTTGACTGTTCGTGAACTGATAGTTATTTCTAACAATTCTGAAACTATCATCAATAAACAAAATCAACAAAAAACAAGTTAAAAAAACAATTCTCAAAAATTAATTATTTTATCGTGACACGTTTTTGCTCACTCGTTTTCGAATCCGAACATCGCCACTGCGATCACAATTCGAATTCACAAAGTGATTTCCTTGTCATAAATTAGTATTCACCACAATCTTCGAAACAAACACTGTCAGATTGCGGAATGTCAACGAAATAATTGGCTTTTTCATCAGTATTCTTCATGAAATTGTAGCCTTGATAAGCGTGTGGTGGGAAAGAGTGGCACGAAGTCCGCGATGCGTTCCTTGCTCATACTCGCGGCCGTGGCTGCTCAACTGGTGGCTGCTCTAGATGCGAGCGACGCCCTCACGGTAAGCAAGAAATAAGAAAGCATTCTCTTGTCGCCACTCATATCAACAATAGTTCAGTGAATAGCTCGGATCTGGCATCTGTGTTGACCAGCCGGGCAACACCCTTCTATGAGTGAGACAGGCTCATTCGATCCATGTGATAGCTACGAAATCTCAAAACCATGAAATTTTCCTGACCGCTCAGTGAACTAGATTGGGCTGTTTAAGTAGTTCCTCCCAATTTGTGTCTTTCTTTGCGTTTGAGAAAGTTATGTAGGGTGAGATGGTGAAAGTTAAAAAGGACTCCTTGGAATGTGCCAGCCGGCGCGAAATGCTCGCTCCAGTGCCAGTCTGCCGCGCGTCTTCGTGTTGAGACCAATTTCACTATTTTCTACCGTGTCTCTGTGACTAGGTCAGCCCTCGTTTTGCGCGAGAAATCAACAGCAGTGAGGGAGAGTGTGCGTGACTCGCGCAGCTTCTTTCATCTTGTGCCAGCCCAACACAGATTCGATCACCAAAGGCAAAGAGGCGCGAACTCGTCTCGTGGAAGCAAACTCGTGTCTCTGTGATTGCGCCTGCCCAGCTGATTGGGGGCGGTCTTGCGGCACTGGCTGCCGAAAAAAATGTTGGTAATGCAAATTTTCGCGAGGAAAAATATGTTTTTTTCTAGATAGATTCAATTCACCATTTCTGTAAAAATTGACCCCTATTGTTGTTTACAGTGGAGGCCTTCTTTAATATTAGAACCGGTAAACCTAGCAGTTTCACTCATATTATAGTTTGCACAAAGTAGTCCTACAGTAACAAAATATCACTTCTGGGATGACAAATCTTTTATTTTCTCAGAAAGTGAATGTTAACATGGCCGACATCTTCGCTTTCGATCAGGACAGGGACGTTAGTGTGAGTTACTATTGCAATAATATGCAAAAAAAAAAGCAAAAAAAAGTTGTACTTGATTTTGCAGACTGTCTTTCCACCATCATTTTCTCTCTCTGACGAAGTGAAAAAAGAAATTAGAGACAAGGTGGGTTCGCCTTCTTTGCAATTAAAAAAAGGTTCACAAATTACAAGTGAACGTTGTTTTCGATCTACATCGTATCATTGCTATCGCCTAATCCTTTCTTCTCTCCTCCTTTGATCTACCTCCCATTGTTCCACTGATTGCAAACTTATAATATTAAGACACACCTGATCACGATTTTCGCCACTGATATCAACAAGAGTTCATTGAATAGCTCGGATCTGGTATCTGCGTTAACTGAAGCAAAAGCACTCACTCAAATAAAATATGAGGTGAACAGTGAGCAAAAAAGGAATCAAGTTTCACTGACGTTTTAACAGAACGCAAAACTTGATGCGTCTTTCGAAACAGCGAAAGGAGATCGAGAGCCGACAGATGACTGGAACACAACTCACATAGAGGTAAAAAATAATAAAACGTTTATTACCGTGCACAAATGAATGAGAGAAACAGTGCAAGACATCATGGTGAGCAATTGCATACGATATGAGAAAAAAAAGTAAAATCATACAGACGCATCGAATGTTGACTACCGTCTACGAATCTTCGAAGCTGACAACAAATGGGGATTACTTTTTTTGGGAAGGATGCGAATACTTTCTAGGAAGTTTTGTAGAGTTTGTGGTCACTTTATGCAAGTATGCCACATCTTTGCTGCACATATTCGATCGCATTCACCGATCCCACATCCTGAGGGTTCCACAACTCACTGCAGTAGATACAAATAGAACACTAGTTTTATCACTAGTTTTAGATCTATTTCACTGTCGATGGCTACTATCGTCTTGTTCTTTTTCACCCTGGTGTTGACTGCAAAGCTAGATTGGAAGACCCGAAGATACAAGCGGAGATCGCTCGTGTTAATAAAATCACCACGACGTTCGGATTCGTCTATCACTTTTTCTGTGTGAGCAACAAGGAAAGCAGCACGTCTTCGGCAAAGGTTTTGTTGTCTAACTTGAGAAGAATATCGATGAACTTAGGCCTTCCGTCTTCAAGAAGAGCCTCTCCTTGTCAGCACTGAAGCTGCTCTCACCGAAAATCCCTTGGTCAGTTTTCGGGAATAGAACATCATTTTTAATAACATTCAAATATTCAGGAGGCGCACATTATCAAAGACTATAACTACACCATAGATGCGGACAAGGATGAAGAAGTAAGACATATAGAAAGTGTGACGAAATATAGAGTGTATGACTTCTTTACAGACAGTTTACAACAGTGCCAACATAACTTTAAAAGAACTGCAAGAGGTAGAGAAATGTTTCAAGACTATAAAAAATCTAACAAACTATTTCAGATCTACCTGATCCAGTTGTACACTACCAACATTCACCGCAATGATATCAAAGCGACTGGCTACGAATCAGTTTTATACGCCTTTAATCTTTTCAGCCAGAAGGTCACAATTTTCATATTATCATGATGTCATGAATATGTGATATGTCAGTAATCAACATTTGAATATATCTCAGGTATTATCGATCGAAAATACAACGGCGGAAGGTGAACGTATCGCCGAGGAGGTGAAACGACTCGAAATTCCTGAAGTCACTGATAAACTAACACAGGTCCATTTTAATTTCTGAAACGTTTTTCACAATGTATCATTACAGTTTTATTTCACGAAATCGGGATACTTCCGTTTCATCGAATTCGGGGAGAGTAACGTTCGCGGCTGCGATTTCTTCGAGAAGGAGGAGGTGAAGAAGGTGTACGAAGATATGAACGGTCTGTATGAGACGGTCGGTGTTCGACAGTACCTCATATGCATGGATGAGAACGCGGTCGGTTTCGACATTGATTCTCACGGTCATACTACTCTTCTGCAGAATGCCGAAGTGACTGGTGCGAATATCAAGACTGAGCAACAATTCGCGACTACGGCCTGAACGCTGTGTTACTGTTCGTGATAAAAGTTGCATTGGACATGGGTGATTTATATGTATGTTATGATGAAACTGAGAATCGCAAAAGAATATATGAGACCGATACAGTAAATTTTTGACAAGCAATGTAGAAAACTTCAATGCGTTCTACGTATAGTAGAATTTGGTTAAAAACCGAAGATAAATCATAAATTTTCTGTTCCCTATTCACTCGCTGGATAGAATGTAGAATTTTTGGATTTATTCAGTATTTGGAAGATGGTGAAGAGCAAGCGGTGAAGAGGCAATGATGCCTCATCAACTATAATTTTGCATACTTAAATTATCTTCCAAATTCTGAATGAGTCCAAAAATTCTACATTCTAGCCAGCGAGTGACTAGGGAACAGAAAAAATGGGACATGACACATTTTACGTCAACAAAACGAAAACATCAAAGATTTCTACATTGTTTGTCAAAAATTACTGTATCGGTCTTATATGATATTCTTGTTCAAGTACATTTATATATCTACTTTGTAAACAACACCAAGTCGGCAAAACGAGCATGACAGGTTTTCGAAAAATAAATGAGCAAAACAATCGGCACATTTTGGCACATATGTATATCATTTTTTTACTAATAAGTAATGTGTGAAGCATGCTTCGTAGTGTCGTAAAAAGTACATTTTTGCGTAGAAATGTGTGAATTACAACCGGGCAGCCTGCATTTTCGAAAACATCATTTTTCTTGGTCATTTTTCTCTGCAATAGAGAAATACGTGATCATTTTCACTGACCACCCAGTGTGTGATCCCGCACGGAAAAATGAGTAACTTCATTTCTGTAGTCAAATGTACAAAAGCAGCAATTTTCTTCCTGATTGAAACTATAAACGACGTCTGTCTTTATATAGAAATGAATGATACTAGTCCAACTTAGCAACAGCGGTACAAGTTCAATTCAATAACAGTGGTACTGGCACAGTTTGTACATATAGTGACTGTTTCAGTAGAAACTGTACAGAGACACTTTACAAAGACTCTGTTGTTGTCAGGCATACGGTATGTGGTCATTGATGCATGCGAAGGATCGGGCGAATACCGCGCATTTTCGTGCTGTGGGTGAATTGTTGGCGAGCCATTTTTCAGGAAGAGTTAATTTCAGAAGCATAATAATGTGCGTCGGTCGTATCTAATGGAAACAAGCAGGTGAATCAAGAGGAAACGTAAAATAGGGATGAACACATATAAAAAACTATGCACAAAAAGTGGTTAAATGAGAAGTTCATAGAACAGAACAGCAGACGTTCCAATGTTCTACAGGTTACTCGTTCTCCATTAAAAGTGATATACAGTTCTTTTCACAGTTCTACATGGATCTGTTTCCCTATTTTAGTAAAGATCTACTTAGTATCATATGTCTGTTACTGGAACTTTTGGATAGGCGTATCTATAAAAGGGAAAAACCGCGACCCTGAAATGGAACAATCATTGAGATTGTTATCTTTAATCACAATAGATGTACTTTAATGTAAGCCTCAGCCTCAAAGTGTCCAGCGTTCGCCAGTCGACAGTGGGAAGATCTCTTTAGGAGGCAGTTAATTGTCCCTTTATATAATCTTTCTTTCTTCGTTGTCATTCAAAACTATTAGAGCGTTTCTTGCATAAGTGGTAACCTATCTTAGTATAATTGTTTAGTTGACATCAAAAAAAGTAAAAATGAAAGAGGGAAAGAGAGAGTGAAAACAGTGAGGAAGAAAAAGAGAGGAATAAAACGTTAAGACGAACGTTTATTCACTTCAATAGTTTAATGATTTCTTGTTCATAATATCTCACAAGCACATGCATATGTTAAGCAGTACTTGCAGTTGTGTTTCTCGTTTGACTCGCGGTGTGTGACTGGGAGGCGCCTGGGAGACGCCTAGTTGGTAGGGCGGGGCGAGGCTCGCGTGGGGCAAAGGAGAGCCGGTCTCCTGTCCAGTCGACGATAGTGATTTCATTTGGAGAGTTCTCACTCTGCCAAGTCTATCAGTGCACAAGGCATATAGACCTGGCCATGCTCCCCATCACCCACAGATTTCCCCACAACGTGGGAGTTGCCTACAAGTACTCTCCTCTACTGTAGTAACTGATGTACGCTTTGCAGGTCGGTACCCTGCAGGGTCGAATCCCCACATGAACTGGACTACACGATAACAGCTGTAGACATGGGAGCCAAGCCAAAGCGGTGCCTGAAAATGCACATGTGCATTTTCCATTCAAGCGAGGATGCGACAACACATGCTCATAGAATGATGCGAGGATGAGACGCCCCTCTTTTCCCTTTTTTGTTGTGAGCGTCACGCTTCTGTCTCAAAGTTGAAATCGATTTATTGTTCACTTTTCCTGACGTAAGCCGTCTTTCTGACTCTTGCATATGAGATGGGCCGGAAGTCAAACGTATGGTCAAACGTATTCATCTATTCAAATACATTGAAAGAGGGAGAGAAGCTGGGGAGAAAGAACGAGAGATGAGGACTTTAAAAAAGATAGAGAGGAGAAAGAAACAGGGAGACAAGTGCAATATGGTAGATGAAGTCCAATTAGCGGTTTGTTTGAAGTGTATCAGTACCGCGTAGATACCGCGGGCAACTTCTGTTATTGAGCAACATAATTGAGCAGTTGTCTATTGCTTTCGGCAGCAACCAGGACCACTATAAAATGCATGATCACGAAACGTGTTCATTATTCCGACCTAAATTCGGCTTTCTCTTCATGTGTGAGATATTAATTCTACAAAGGTGAGTTTCCATGATTCCACGATTATTTCGATTATTTTTTCAGAACTTTGTGCAGAGTAAGGAGTCTTTGATGATTGACTGAGTATATTTTTATCATAACATTGTGTTGTTTTTCAGCCACTTTGAGCACACGAGAGCGCAGCTGCAGCAATACGCATCAAACTACCACAAACATGTGAAGGGCAACCTCCTCTCACTTCTCACTTCACGACCACGACTTTGAGATAGTTAGTGGACCTATCATGATAACGTTGAATTTGTTGTAATCGAAATGTTGCAGAATGTGGCTCGTGAGCTACACACTCGTGCTGTTAGAGATGCAAAATCAATCACTTCCTTCTTTGTCTCTCATGACACCGACGAGCTGTCCACACGGCAGTCAGTGCCCGTTACACGCACTAACGTACG
Organism: Rhabditoides inermis; assembly: GCA_963966185.1. Lineage (NCBI taxonomy): Eukaryota > Metazoa > Nematoda > Chromadorea > Rhabditida > Rhabditidae > Rhabditoides > Rhabditoides inermis. Next base: position 459,470 of record CAWZYM010000425.1, read on the forward strand.
TGCTGTTGTTCTCGGGTGAGTTCAGAATTTTTATTTCATTGTTGCGTAGCACATCCAAATTGTGTTCAGATGTGTGCCTGACAAAATATTCATTGCCTACCCGCTCGATTCAGCCAGGAGAGGAGCTGCTATGCGACTACGGGACAGATTACTCATACGAGCGTGTGGAAAAAAGGTGAATTGAGAGCTAGATAGCTCAGTGGTGTGTGTTATTCAATCAATCAATCAATCAATCCTTTTTTTCTGAAATCGTTATATCTGAATATGACAACACATTCATAATGATATGAAGTATACAACAGTGCCTAATAAGTACATAGGCTAACGCCGGGAAAAGACAGATAGGCTGACGAGGTTAGTGGCGGGAAAACGTTACTTGATCGATAACAATTTCTGGATCATTAGATTACCATTTTTGACGTGTAGATCTCCAGGATTTCCTTTGTTTTATTCGTTTTACACGAATAAACATACATATCTCTGTGCCACCAGTGTTTGATTTAATTTTCTCTCGAATAATTAAATTTATTTTAGTTAACTACACAAATAGTTTATCACAATGAATCATATTAATTATACGACATACTTAAATAAAGATATTGCATCATTTGGCGGGTCACACGTGTGGCAATTTGCTCGAAAATGAAAGAACACTCAAAGGGGGGCTATGGAAGTGTCCATACACCGGGGAAAGAAGCGTAGTGTTACGTAGTGCGTAGTGTTACGCAGTGTGGATAGGTGGTGAGATATACGAAAAACGAGAGGAGCAACACAAAACAACCCGTGAGTGTGTGTGCAGTGTGTGGAAGAAATGAGGCAGAGCACCGGGTGGAATCGTAGTGTTGCGTGGTGCACGCGGTGTGGTGTATGATGATGTGTGCACTACGCGACATTCAGTACTTGGCGAACGGAAGGACGTAGTGGCTCAGATCGTGGACGTAGTTGATGAACGACGGGACAGACTGACGAACCGCAGACGGGTCTGGAAAGTTTGTTGTTGTTTTTTAATCTGTTCACGTTTTAGGCGTTAGTTTGTTTATCTGCTGTTCATAAATAAACATACAAAAATACTCACTGGAGAATCCGAAGAACTCATTGAACATGACGAGAACGTCGAGCACCACCTGGATTGAAATCAAGTTGTAAATCGATCGCTGTCAAATTAAACATTCATGTGAAGGCTTTATATCATTCAACTGTAAAACATACTTTAAAAACGCGTAATAAAATCCCTCTGCCACCACTACTGCTGTGTTTGTACATGCCAAATGTATACAGTCTCGTGTAATAGAATATAAACATATAGAACATAAAAAGATGGATTATTAGAAATATGAAAAGATATATTGATTACTATTATGAATTATTGAATATAAAAAGATGAATTGTTATTATTATTACGTTTTGCTCACCTTCTGCAGGTTGTGGCTCTCAAGCTGCGAGAAACACGAGGCCAGCACCCCGTTCGCCACGATAGAACCCTCGACCGTGATCGGAGAGTAGATGCCTCGCGAGAAGACACGGCCGACCTGCAGAGACGAGGCTCAGAAGACCATTCTCGAAGGATGGGTGACGTCACAGAAGGACCTCTCCGTGACGTGATCAGAAGACGTACATTGACGATCTCGTCGGCCTTGACGACGCCGTCGACGACGCTCATCACACATTGGCCAGTGGTTGCCTTGTGGGCGAAGAGAGAGGCGCGGAGCGAGTCCTCCACTCCCGAGGACGAACGGGTCCAGCTGGAGAAGGGGAGGGTCCTCTCTCTCTCTCTCTCTCTCTCTCTATCTCTCTCTCTCTCTCTCTCTCTCTCTATATCTCTCTCTCTCTCTTCTCACCCATCGACAGTCGCGCAATCAGCGAACGGCAAAAGGTGCAGCTCGGAAGCCTTGATCTCGCGGCCTGAAAAGGAGAGAATGAGGGAGGGAGGGAAACAGAGAGAGAGAGAGAGAGAGAGAGAGAAAGAGAGAGAGAGAGAGAGAAAGAGAGAGAGAGAGAGAGAGAGAGAGAGAGAGAGAAAGAGAGAGAGAGACTCACCCGACTTGGTCTTGATCGACACAAACTTGGCCATCGTGTCCTCCTGTCTGTGGTAGAACATCTCAACGCGCTCGTACCTGGAGTAGAAGAACCAAATAATTAATAAATCGATAATTCGATATAAGACAGAGATAGAGAGATACATACATACAACAGAGAGAGAAAGAGATGTGACGTCACTGACTTGAGGACGTTCTGTGCAGAGGGGACCAACACGTAGTCTCCGACCTGCAGCTCCGACATCGGCTTCTCTCCAGAAATCGTCGTCACCTGGAAAATGAAATGATATATTTTAATTTGAAATGTTTCAGATTTTGCTGAAGACACGTTTCACTATAGATGTGTAGTTCTAAACAATAGTTCGCATATGCACATGTTTGAAATCTACGTTTCATCTCTATACACTAGCATCGCTATAATGTGTTATATTGACAATGAAAGGATAATTTTATAAAGATATTATGATACTCTTCATTCTCATAATACATTACAAAAACTACATACATTGTTTAACAATTTGAACTGTGGTGTTTGAAATCACTAAATTTCTTCTACAATCAATTGCTCATTACGTACGTTTCACCACATTTACATCACCACAACACATACTAGCACTCAATGAATATTTGTTCTATTTTTGCAAAAACAACTTTATCTTTGTTTTGCTTTTGCGTACTCAATATTTGTATAAGAAATAAGAGAAAGAGAGGTAGACTGTTGACAGTCCTCATCACCTCCTTTGCAAACTGCTCCACTTACCATAGTATCTCCGGTGAAGCAGCTCATCTTCTTCATGCCTGCCATGAGGCCGCTGCTGCCGCTGCCGCCTCCAGCCGACTCGCCCGAACCCTCGCCCGAACCAGCACGACGCGCAGGCTGCAAACGGACCACTCTCTCTCCCTCCCTCCCTCCCTCTCTCTCTCTCTACTCTCTCTCTCTCTCTCTCCCTACCTGTCTGACCACAGCCCTGGAAGCAGGCCTGGGTGCGGGTCGGGGCGCTGCCTTGACAGTCTGTGCAGCTTTTGCCCGAGGCTTGTGAGCGGTTGCGGGTGGGAGATGAGCGACAGCCTTGACTGCCACCGGCTTCACTCCACCTGCTGCTCCCGCTCCTCCACTAGCGCCTCCTGCTCCCGCTCCGCTCTCAACCGGTCTGAACGAGGGTTTTTTTTGGTTTCCCTCTTCTCATCCAAGTCTCTATATTGAGATTGTTAACTTTAATCACAATAGATGTGCTTTAATGTGAGCCGCAAAGTGTCCAGCTGTTGCCAGTCGACAATGACAAGACCTCTATATGACGAGTACGTAAACTGCCCCTTTATATAATCGTGCGCCCTTCTTTCTTCTTTGTTATTAAAAACTGTTAGTGCGTTTCTTGCATAAGTGGTAACCTATCCTAATATAATTGTCTAGTTGGCATCAAAGAAAAGGTGAAAATGAAAGAGAGATGAGAGGGTGAAAAAGAGAGAGAAAGAAAGAGAGAGGATGAAAACAAGAGTGTTTATTCACTGCAGTATTGTCCGCATTTGATGTTTTCTTGTTCATTCAGAAGCACGTCAAACTACAGTACTGTCAATTCACACGCAAGCCGTACTTGCAGTTGTGTTTCTCGTTTGAATCGCGGTGTGTGACTGGGAGGCGCCTGGGAGACGCTTCGTTGGTAGGGCGGGGCGAGGCTCGCGGGGGAAAAGGGCGAGCCGGTCTCCTGTCCAGTCGACGATAGTGATTTCATCTAGAGAGTTCTCACTTTGCCAGGTCTATCAGTGCATAATGCACATAGACCTGGCCATGCTTCCCATCACCCACAGATTTCCCCACAACGTGGGAGTTGCCTACAAGTACTCTCCTCTACTGTAGTAACTGATGTACGCTTGCAGGTCGGTACCCTGCAGGGTCGAATCCCCACATGAACTGGACTACACGATAAGAGCTGTAGACATGGGAGCCAAGCCAAAGCGGTGCCTGAAAATGCCCATGTGCATTTTCCATTCAAGCGAGGATGCGACAACACATGCTCATAGTCGCGGCGGTAGCGCAGTGGATGTGTGCGCGGCTCTCAATCGAAAGGTCGCGGGTTCGATGCCACCCGTGGGCCGAAAGAAGTTCCGCTACCGCGGTAGGTTGGCGACCACCCTGACACGTTGTCAGCCGATTGCCAGAAGACACATCGTCATCGTGGATTCTCATTGCTGGTTTACTGGAACCATTCTACTGCAACTTCTACCCGTTCATTGTCATTGTTCATAGGCATTTCATGTGTGGCGCATCACTTGTGGTGTAATAAACTTATTTTTATGTATTTATTTATCGATTTATTGTTCACTTTTCCTGACGTAAGCCGTCTTTCTGACTCTTGCATATGAGATGTGCCGGAAGTCAAACGTATGGTCAAACGTATTCATCTATTCAAATACATTGAAAGAGGGAGAGAAGCTGGGGAGAAAGAACGAGAGATGAGGACTTTAAAAAAGAAACAGGGACACAAGTGCAATATGGTAGATGAAGTCCAATTAGCGGTTTGTTTGAAGTGTATCAGTACCGCGTAGATACCGCGGGCAACTTCTGTTATTGAGCAACATAATTGAGCAGTTGTCTATTGCTTTCGGCAGCAACCAGGACCACTATAAAATGCATGATCACGAAACGTGTTCATTATTCCGACCTAAATTCGGCTTTCTCTTCATGTGTGAGATATTAATTCTACAAAGGTGAGTTTTTTCCATGATTATTTCGATTATTTTTTTTTGTGCAGAGTAAGGAGTCTTTTATGATCAACTGAGTACATTTTTATCATAACATTGTGTTGTTTTTCAGCTACTTTGAGCACACGAGAGCGCAGCTGCAGCAATACGCATCAAACTACCACAAAGATGTGAAGGGCAACCTCCTCTCTCACTTCACGACCACGACTTTGAGATAGTTAGTGGACCTATCATGATAACGTTGAAATTGTTGTAATCGAAATGTTGCAGAATGTGGCTCGTGATCTACACACTCGTGCTGTTAGAGATGCAAAATCAATCACTTCCTTCTTTGTCTCTCATGACACCGACAAGCTGTCCACACGTCAGTCAGTGCTCGTTACACTCGCAAAAGTACGTATTACCTTATTTTTATAGTTTTTATAGACGCATCCCCCTAATATTTGTGCAACTTTTGCACCCGCTTATATAACATTTAACTTTACGTTTGTGTAGTCCGGAGGCAAACGAAGCAATTCTCCGGCACGCTAGTCTACGACAACCTAATCAAAATATAAAGACACAGCATACAAATAGTCGTTGTTTAGCTCATCGTTCATCTAGCGGAAAGCCGTACACGTAAATGGGCGCTGGCGTTGCTGCAGCAACAATTATTCCGTCAGTTCGGCTATTTCACTAGTACATAACATATTGCAAATTATCATGTTCAGTGCCGACACACTGTTGACTCTGTATGTTGGCTTGGGTTTCGGAGAAGCAATGCCCTTTTCAAGAACAAGAGCAGCCAAGTCGACGCTGTTTTCGAGGCAATCAGCAAGATCGACCCCAGCACCAATCCGCCACCGAGGCCTGACTCCTATACGTGAGAGTTCTTTCTTTTTTTTAGTTACGTTAACATGCATCTCCATTATTGTCTTAGGTGGTGAAAACCATGTTATTTATGAAAGAATATCAGTTTCTGCAGTTGTCTTTTTTGTGATAAATGTTTCATTTGTGTACTGACAAAGAATGAAACTTGTTGACACTATTTGTTGACAATTTTAAATGGTGTGTGTATGCGTGGTTCCTGTCTCGCTATCTTTTTTCAATATGTTCAATAATAATTTCACAATGAATATATAATAATAAAAAGTTTATACATAAAAGCACTGAAGAAGTGAAGAATAGTGAAGGAGAATATATTTCATATGTTGGTGCTTACAGTTCGATAGGGGTATGCGTAAACGGAAGGAAAGAGCGCGCAGCACTCTCTCTTTCTTTCTCTCTCTCTCTCTCTCTCTCTCTCTCTCTCTTTCTCTTTCTCTTTCTCTTTCTCTCTCTCTCTGATAAGGGATCGTTAAACTTCTTCTTCTTTCCCCGCGGCGTGCGGTCGGGTCTTCATTTTGCCCCGCCGCTGCCGAATGATCGGGCGCATCGACAAAAATCCTTCCCAAGACATCCATTGAGCCGGCGGGAAGTAGCTCATGTGGAAGCAGTTCAGGCGCGAGGTGATACTATGTGCAAAGCAAAGGAGTTTCCGGCGCTGTCACATCAACAATGGTACTCTAACGGTCTATAGAAAGAATATCAATCAAGTATCAGAGAACTATCGATCAAGAATCGTCTTCCACTAACCTCGTCTGCCCAACTGTCTTTCTCCGGCGTTAGCCCATAACATAAGATCTTGGCCCACTGTATGCTTCCTATCCTATTATTGTGATTGTGAGTGTCATATTCAGCTATAACGATTCCGGATAAACACTTGACTTGACTTGACTTGAAAACTCAGTGTAATGCTCCCAGTTAAATGTCTGCGAGAGAAAATAAATGGCAGGGAAAAATAGACAAAGTATCAAGCGAGATCAAAGAGAACGCCGATTCGATGGGACAGACGATTTGAGCTTGAACCGAACGTGGCGTGATTCAATTAAGTATATATCGTAGCGTAGCGCATGGCGTATTCCGTTTTTAAAAACGCATGTTAGTATGGCGTTCTGCATGTTTTCCGTGTATCATCGAATGCTGGAACGTGTGAATATTCATTCCATCCCGAATGTCGGCCGGTCAAAGCTGACCTTTTTTCGGAGCTTGACTCACTCTCACAACGTTCCTTGACCCTTGTTTCGAAAGATTGCTCACAGCTTCTCGCAAAAACACTTTCTCTATTTTGTGTTCTGGTTGCATCCGCTTAACCCAGTTTCGGATAGGAATATCTTAATCATGCATAGTAACGTAGCAATGTGTGCAAATTTTGCATAAAATCACTTCTTGTTCAAGTAACTGGTAGTTTTTCTGTTCGCGAATCCAACGGCGTGGTTTCGCCAACTTTGTTTTGTAGCAATTAGGTTCTTTGACATCTCTTGTTATGTTCATTGTCCTCCATTCTTACTTTAGACTTCGGAAATAAATATAAGCGTTTTCCATTAGGTAAAAGACTTATGAGAATAATAGAACCTTACGAGTTTCTTTTTGCGAAAGCCCTTCTTATCTGAAACAGAAGCAACCAAATAATTAATAAATCGATAATTCGATATAAGACAGAGATAGAGAGATACATACATACAACAGAGAGAGAAAGAGATGTGACGTCACTGACTTGAGGACGTTCTGTGCAGAGGGGACCAACACGTAGTCTCCGACCTGCAGCTCCGACATCGGCTTCTCTCCAGAAATCGTCGTCACCTGGAAAATGAAATGATATATTTTAATTTGAAATGTTTCAGATTTTGCTGAAGACACGTTTCACTATAGATGTGTAGTTCTAAACAATAGTTCGCATATGCACATGTTTGAAATCTACGTTTCATCTCTATACACTAGCATCGCTATAATGTGTTATATTGACAATGAAAGGATAATTTTATAAAGATATTATGATACTCTTCATTCTCATAATACATTACAAAAACTACATACATTGTTTAACAATTTGAACTGTGGTGTTTGAAATCACTAAATTTCTTCTACAATCAATTGCTCATTACGTACGTTTCACCACATTTACATCACCACAACACATACTAGCACTCAATGAATATTTGTTCTATTTTTGCAAAAACAACTTTATCTTTGTTTTGCTTTTGCGTACTCAATATTTGTATAAGAAATAAGAGAAAGAGAGGTAGACTGTTGACAGTCCTCATCACCTCCTTTGCAAACTGCTCCACTTACCATAGTATCTCCGGTGAAGCAGCTCATCTTCTTCATGCCTGCCATGAGGCCGCTGCTGCCGCTGCCGCCTCCAGCCGACTCGCCCGAACCCTCGCCCGAACCAGCACGACGCGCAGGCTGCAAACGGACCACTCTCTCTCCCTCCCTCCCTCCCTCTCTCTCTCTCTACTCTCTCTCTCTCTCTCTCCCTACCTGTCTGACCACAGCCCTGGAAGCAGGCCTGGGTGCGGGTCGGGGCGCTGCCTTGACAGTCTGTGCAGCTTTTGCCCGAGGCTTGTGAGCGGTTGCGGGTGGGAGATGAGCGACAGCCTTGACTGCCACCGGCTTCACTCCACCTGCTGCTCCCGCTCCTCCACTAGCGCCTCCTGCTCCCGCTCCGCTCTCAACCGGTCTGAACGAGGGTTTTTTTTGGTTTCCCTCTTCTCATCCAAGTCTCTATATTGAGATTGTTAACTTTAATCACAATAGATGTGCTTTAATGTGAGCCGCAAAGTGTCCAGCTGTTGCCAGTCGACAATGACAAGACCTCTATATGACGAGTACGTAAACTGCCCCTTTATATAATCGTGCGCCCTTCTTTCTTCTTTGTTATTAAAAACTGTTAGTGCGTTTCTTGCATAAGTGGTAACCTATCCTAATATAATTGTCTAGTTGGCATCAAAGAAAAGGTGAAAATGAAAGAGAGATGAGAGGGTGAAAAAGAGAGAGAAAGAAAGAGAGAGGATGAAAACAAGAGTGTTTATTCACTGCAGTATTGTCCGCATTTGATGTTTTCTTGTTCATTCAGAAGCACGTCAAACTACAGTACTGTCAATTCACACGCAAGCCGTACTTGCAGTTGTGTTTCTCGTTTGAATCGCGGTGTGTGACTGGGAGGCGCCTGGGAGACGCTTCGTTGGTAGGGCGGGGCGAGGCTCGCGGGGGAAAAGGGCGAGCCGGTCTCCTGTCCAGTCGACGATAGTGATTTCATCTAGAGAGTTCTCACTTTGCCAGGTCTATCAGTGCATAATGCACATAGACCTGGCCATGCTTCCCATCACCCACAGATTTCCCCACAACGTGGGAGTTGCCTACAAGTACTCTCCTCTACTGTAGTAACTGATGTACGCTTGCAGGTCGGTACCCTGCAGGGTCGAATCCCCACATGAACTGGACTACACGATAAGAGCTGTAGACATGGGAGCCAAGCCAAAGCGGTGCCTGAAAATGCCCATGTGCATTTTCCATTCAAGCGAGGATGCGACAACACATGCTCATAGTCGCGGCGGTAGCGCAGTGGATGTGTGCGCGGCTCTCAATCGAAAGGTCGCGGGTTCGATGCCACCCGTGGGCCGAAAGAAGTTCCGCTACCGCGGTAGGTTGGCGACCACCCTGACACGTTGTCAGCCGATTGCCAGAAGACACATCGTCATCGTGGATTCTCATTGCTGGTTTACTGGAACCATTCTACTGCAACTTCTACCCGTTCATTGTCATTGTTCATAGGCATTTCATGTGTGGCGCATCACTTGTGGTGTAATAAATTTATTTTTATGTATTTATTTATCGATTTATTGTTCACTTTTCCTGACGTAAGCCGTCTTTCTGACTCTTGCATATGAGATGTGCCGGAAGTCAAACGTATGGTCAAACGTATTCATCTATTCAAATACATTGAAAGAGGGAGAGAAGCTGGGGAGAAAGAACGAGAGATGAGGACTTTAAAAAAGAATCAGTACCGCGTAGATACCGCGGGCAACTTCTGTTATTGAGCAACATAATTGAGCAGTTGTCTATTGCTTTCGGCAGCAACCAGGACCACTATAAAATGCATGATCACGAAACGTGTTCATTATTCCGACCTAAATTCGGCTTTCTCTTCATGTGTGAGATATTAATTCTACAAAGGTGAGTTTTTTCCATGATCATTTCGATTATTTTTTTTTGTGCAGAGTAAGGAGTCTTTGATGATCAACTGAGTACATTTTTATCATAACATTGTGTTGTTTTTCAGCTACTTTGAGCACACGAGAGCGCAGCTGCAGCAATACGCATCAAACTACCACAAACATGTGAAGGGCAACCTCCTCTCTCACTTCACGACCACGACTTTGAGACAGTTAGTGGACCTTTCATGATAACGTTGCAATTGTTGTAATCGAAATGTTGCAGAATGTGGCTCGTGAGCTACACACTCGTGCTGTTAGAGATGCCAAATCAATCACTTCCTTCTTTGTCTCTCATGACACCGACAAGCTGTCCACACGTCAGTCAGTGCTCGTTACACTCGCAAAAGTACGTACTACCTTACTTTAATAGTTTTTTATAGACGCATCCCCCTAATATCTGTGCAACTTTTGCACCCTCTTATATAACATTTAACTTGACGTTTGTGTAGGCCGGAGGCAAGCGAAGCAATTCTCCGGCCCGCTAGTCTACGACAACCTATTCAAAATACAAAGACACATACAAATAGTCGTTGTTTAGCTCATCGTTCATCTAGCGGAAAGCCGTACACGTAAATGGGCGCTGGTGTTGCTGCAGCAACAATTATTCCGTCAGTTTGACTATTTCACTAGTACATAATATATTGTAAATTATCATGTTCAGTGCCGACACACTGTTGTCTCTGTATGTTGGTTTGGGTTTCGGAGAAGCAATGCCCACCGACCAATTCAAGAACAAGCGCAGCCAAGTCGACGCTGTTTTCGAGGCAATCAGCAAGATCGACCCCAGCACCAATCCGCCACCGAGGCCTGACGCCTATACGTGAGTCTAATTCTTCCTTTCTTTTTAGTTACGTTAACATGCATCTCCATTATTGTCTTAGGTGGTCGTTTCCTTGGGGGTGTTTTTTTTTCTGACGGAGAAACAGTTACATGAACTTCCTCCAATTCAGCCATCTAACGATAGACTTACAGTCTCAAAATTGTGATAACGATTGGGGAAGCTAAAAATTCATTTCGGTACGTATAGTGTGTGTTTGCAAAAAAAAAACGACAGCCGGACTCGAACCAGAGCCATCCTTCTAGATAGGGGAACTCGTTATCCACTCGGCCACCGAGGCTCTGGCATCGGTTCGAAAACAGAAGATGTCATGTGCGGTATCAAAACTTTTGCGAGCCATACGTCACTTCCGGTCAGAGTTCTGCGGCTGCATTTTTGGCTCCGACTCTCTATATGGACTGCCTACAAACTAGCGTCGAGAGTTTGCGAGTTGTGGGGTGGGACCGGATGCCATTCCCGCGTCAGAAGGTAAACTAACGGGTGACATGTTTCGAGTTGAAATCGTAATGGACAAATGGGCTTTTCCGATGTTCAGACTGAAGTAGGAAGCAGTAATCCGCAATGATTGTCTGATCTAGTATGAATGTCCTGTAGGGTGTGAATCAATCTTCTTCGTCGGACGAGGAGAAGGCGCGACCCGCTCTCACGCGTGCTCGTCACCGCGCTGAGACGACTGGAGACGAGCAGTAAACTTGGGAGCGCAGACGGACGAGGACCGTGTAGTGATTGTTGACCTGTATACTTGAAAAAAAACGAAAAATTGTCCTTCCCCAATCACCGAATGTAACCCCTTCTACATGATTTCCTTATACTTTGTTAATGTCACCTTATAAGAACAGAATCATCACCGTTTGCTAATATTTTTATGGTACATATTTTATATATGTTTTGTTATTTGTATCTCATTGTGTATATGTTTCACACATCTTTCTCATTTTTTTTTCATTATCACCTTTTTGTACTACTTGTTATACATGAAGTTTCTTTCATTATTCAATTCATTCGTTGCTCTTTAAATAGAGTGTTTTCTTTTTCATGCATCGTATTTAACATGTTTTTAATTCTTTCTTAGTCCGTTATCACTCTTTATCGCGACATACGTAACTACTCCAAAACTAAGAGATATGCAGCGACATATGCTGAGGAAGTCGAACCCACTCGTGCAATAATATTACCACATCTCAATTTTAACAACGCCCCTTCTCGTGAATGTCTAATTGAAGAGAGATTCGGCAAGTTGCGCCGTTCACTTGCTAGAAGCATTCTTTCTATGTCTGGATCATTGCGGCCTCTTTCAGTCATTCGGCTGACTCGAGGATACTGTAGCTTACAGTACCTGCAAGATACTGTAGATCGCACGCAACACACACAAACACACACACACACACACACACACAGGACACAGGCTGACGCGAAGATATCTCTTGCTCTCTCTCTCTCTCTCTCTCTCTCTCTCTCACTCTCTCGCCGCCGCAGTTCTTGCTCTCACAGTGGGTGTGACCGTTGGGGTACTGGAGTCTGTGTCTCTTCACAGCTATCTTGAACATCCATCGAGCGATCGGAGACTTGTCGTAGAACAAGTATCTGGAGGAGGAGAGACCCACGCGCTGATTTGTAGCTGGTGATCCTGCACATCCGACTGAACCTGCAAACGCATCTGGGCGCCGTCTCTCCTGTAAACGAAATTTTTAAGCATTGATGCGTCGATTTGATTGTGGCTCTCTTGAAATGCTAAACGGTCGTACGCTCTCTGCGCACACCGCGTGCGTTTTGTGTTTGTGTGCATATAGGACTGTTTGATTGAATGATTGTTCGAAAACATGCATACCTTGAGGGAAAACTGGTTAGTCTTCGAGGCACTCATAGAACCTCGACGCGGTTTCGAAGTTGATCATCAGAGACTCCTTTCTCTGCACAAAGTTTTGGAAACATAATCGAAATAATCATGGAAAAAATAACTTACTTTAGTGGAATTAATATCTCATACATAAAGAGAAGGCCGAATTTAGGTCGGAATAATGAACACTTTTCGTGATCATGCATTTTATAGTGTGCACATTATCGCGCTCTCCCGCACAGCGCTCCCGCATCACGAACCAATGAGCGCGCGGGGGCGGGGTTGAGCGGGTCTTTCAGCGAATCAGCGACCAGCTGCATACCTATGACCCCATCCCGCTAATAGCTCGCCACTAGTGCGCCACTATCTCGCGACTAAAATTTGCCCTCGCGAGATAGTGGCGCACTAGTGGCAGGATAGTGGCCAGCTAATTGCTAATAGCGGAATCTGATCGCCTCGAGCCGCGAATACCCGCGATTATTCGCGTCCGCGATTATTCGTTCGTTCCTTAGTTTTGTATTACAGTGAGAGGGATTCCTCATCACACACGAGCGCTCACTGCGCCGCTCTCGCGCATCTCTCAAACGGGGCGTCTGAAAGCGCGCCAAAGCCGCACTCAATCGGCGTGTAAGGCGCGCGGGCGCCGCAACGCCGTGTCACTGCAGCTTCACTCTCCCGCCAACCAGTCTGTGTCAGGTACGCAAAGAAAGGGAGCGGTAGGAAGGTAAGGGGGTACGGGAGGAACAGATAGACGGATGGAGGAGGGGAGTACTGTGCAGGGGAAGAAGTAGAGATGAAGGGGTATGGCACGCGTTTACTTGGGATCAAGAAGAGGTACAGAGAAGGAGAGAGAGGGAGGGACAGAGGGAGGGAGAAGGCAGATTAGTGATAGTGTGAGAGAGAGAGAAATTCGAGAGAGAGAGAGAGAGAGAGAGAGAGAGAGAGAGAGAGAGAGAGAGAGAGAAGGCCGATAGCGACGAGTCGCCGATAGCGACGAGCCGAAGCAGTCTGGAAAGTAGGCAAGTGATTGAGCTATTGTCATTCACATGCCCATCGCTTTTCAATGCGGGTGCGCTTTTCAATCCCTTCTGCTCAACTTCCACGAGAGCCCGTAGGGATTGCGCTGCACTGCCGGACAAGCGCTCTCGCAATGAGAACCCAACAACGACTAAAATTAAAGTATGTTCTGAAATTTAAGTTATATAACTTATCCGCAAAGTCAGAATGACAACTAAACTGAACTAACACGGGCAGCTTGCGCACTCGTCTTGGCGGATTCTTATGAAAACATGGTCATATACAGAACGTTTTTCTTTTGACGTTTTACTAGTATGGAGTCACTGGTAGTAGAGAATTTGGTGATTAAATGCTTGGTTTGTGTGTTTGATTGGGATTTGGCAGGAGTGAAAGGTTTCAGAGACCCTTCTTGAGGCGGGATGCCTAAATAGGCGCCTTATGTACGACGACAGGCCTAGATGACAACTCGGATATCTCTGTTTCCCGAATCATCAAAGCGCAATCGAAGGTGGCTGCATGACAACCTCAGTAGTGAAATAAGAATAACATGTCATGGGCCCGGACCACATGAGCCCTCCAGAGAGTAAAACAAATAGAATAAAAGAAAGAAAGAAATGTGTATAGATGTGTGACTCCTGCTACCAAACACTAATAGATCCAAAAAAGTACAGGTATGGGAAGGAAATAAGAAAGATTCTAATATTGCGGGTAAAATGCAATGAAATGAATGAAAGAAAAATATGAATGAAAAACTAACTTTCTCGTAGAGAGAAAGAAAGATAAATTGAAGAATAAGTAAACCCACTCACTGTCTCAAGGTGCATTTATGAGACTAGAGTGGGGTGAGCTGCTCTGTGCGACTGGCCAGGGTACCCGGCCGGTCACGGTGAGCAGCTCCGCACAATCCTTCCAGGTGCACTTAGGAAGGCATGCCGCGTTCTCCCTGGTGCACTTAGGGAGAACGGAGTCGGCACGGTGCAAGTCTCGCCGTAAACCGTGAGAGAGAAAATGAAGTAATACTGACAGAATAACTGGTAGTAGAATACCTATACAATATTGGTTTATACGACAAAAAGCTTGAAGCTTTTTCATCACGAGTAAAGATGCACCTAAGCAAACGCTACAATGAAGAATATGATAAATTTGATTTTCAGTACATTAACTATTCTAAAGAAACTTTATCTCAACTACAAAAACACTTTGTCATAACACCAATAGATAAGGCAGAAGGAAACTTTGCGCTGACATGTAACAAACTTTACATTCAAATCATGAATAAAGAACTAGGCTACGATGCCATAAACAACGTGGTGAACAGTAGTAATGAAACATATGCTTTGTATGAAAAAGAGTCCATCGACAACATTGTGCTTAGGCATATTTCTGAAACAAAATCTTTTAATACAATTGAGGCTGATAATAAAACATTACCTAGAATTTATGCGATCCCAAAAATGCATAAAAGCCCAATAAAATTTCGATTTATAACTGGAGCTTTTAATAGTAGTCTCAAACCAATTTCATTAGAATTGCAGTTGATACTATCCCATCTCAAATCACATTTTGCTAATTATTGCAAATTGATCAGACAGCGTAACAATACCGAAATATACTGGTCAATCAAAAACAGCCAAGAAGCAATCAATTCCATCAACAATATCACAAATAAACAGCATAAAGACCTCTATTGTGCTGATTTTGCTAGTCTGTTCACAAATCTTCCCCATGGAGTTGTCATGCAGAATATGTTCAAACTTGTAGACCTATGTTTTAACAATAGCGGGAAAAAGTACATTATTTCCGGTTATAAAAAGGCATATTATTCTAACGATGAGAATAATGCAAATAGAAACAAATATACACCAGTAGATGTGAAATTCATGATTCAATATATTCTTCACAACAGTTTTGCAATTTATGGAGATAAACTTTTCAAGCAAACATCCGGTATCCCTCAGGGAAACAATGCTTCTCCATCGTTGGCAGACCTAACACTTTCTTTCATGGAATTCGAATACGTTAAAGCAAATGAAAATGTTTTCAAGTCTGGTTTCAAGGCATATAGGTATATGGATGATCTCTTGATTGTCCATAATCCTACAAATGATGCTCTGCAGAGAACAGTTGACAGTGTATACCATAGTTCCCTCACACTAGAACAAACGAACGTCGGACCAAACAATGCAATCTTCTTGGATTTGAACATTTCAAAGGCACATAACCAGTTCTCAGTGGAATTATATAACAAAACAGATGATTACAATTTTGAAGTAGTCAGATATCCGAACTACAATTCTAATATAAAGATGTCTGTGGGTTGGAACACAATGAACGGTGAACTCACACGCATTTTCAGAACATGCACAGAGACAGCTTCCTTTAAGGTTAGATGCAAACAGTTAGTGTGCAACTTTCTCAAAAATGAGTATCCGCGGAGAAAAGTAGAATTAGAATTCTGTAAATTAGTTATGCGGAATAAATCAATGATGGTAAAGCATAACATTCGTGGTGTGTCTGATGTTCTATCACTAATCAAGTAATCTAATAATTATGGCGCGCCAAACTAGAACTGTCTGCTACTGTGCCTCTCTCTTGTCTCTCACCCACTGACCCACAGTCGCCGCCTCTCTCGCCTCTCTCTTACCCGCTGACCCACAGTCGCGCATTGTCTGCGCCCCCTATTATTTTCGCACTGATTGCCGCTGCCACATCTACTCTTCCCCCGCATATTCTCCTCGCAACGGCTCTTCCATATGAGTTATCTGTTATTTCGATCATTATTTTATAATATTTACTAACTAGTATATGTTTGTTGTTGTCCTTGTCTTATATGTTTGTGTTAACCTCTCATGCGTGGTCATCTCTGATGAGTGCTCCGCCTCGCATGAGACTGTCCGAACAATCCAGTCAGGTGAAAGGAGCCGAAACTGGATTGTTCTTCATGTATTTCTTATCACAACTCCCCCTTTTTCTAATTTTGATTGTCGGGAGCTGTGGGTGAGGTGAGGTGAGATACCCACTCCCCATGGCGCCCCGTCTCTCCCCTCTTCATATTGATTTGATCCATATTCCCGCCAATTTGGCTCACTCTCATAGTCCACGTCTCCCTCTCCGCATGTTTTATGGTTTTGACCTGACAACATGAACGCAGCAATTCGGCTATATTGTTAGCCACCCGCCTTTCGGCAATAGTGTCTCTATTTGAGGCACGACCCTTGTAGTATCCATATTTTGGATACGAACTTTTGGCCCAATTTGGGCCACACAATATATAAATACTATGGATAAATGTACACTTAGACAATTATATAAGGTTTATATAACCAAAAACTCTCCATACAATCTCACACTGCCGTCTGGCACTAGTGTCTCTATTTGAGGCACGACCACCCTAGTATCCATATTTTGGATACGCAACATTAGCCCTATTTTGGGCTAACCCCTTGATCCTTCGGGATCTTATCTGCATTTACATTTACTTTATTCAGACTATATCTAATCAATCCTTGTAAATAACATACAATCCTTTTCAAATTCGTGTTTTCCACTACCGGCTGAAATGCCACGAGCCGTTCCAACTAAGTTTGGTTTTCTGTCTCTCTTTATCATTCCCTCAATACCACCTTTCAATCCAACCATTCTCACCAAACCTCTACTGCATTCGAAAAGAATGCAATCTATGTTTCCCTTGGAATAGATGCTTAGTGTCTCGAATGATTCACATGAAAAGTAGCATCACTGATCATTCCATCAAGGAGGAAGGACACCTCGGGGATCTCGTTATCCCGCTTAAACCGGCTTCATGATGTGATGAGGTTATAGTAGCACAGGGGTTCTCTCGGGCTTGCCTGGGAGGGCTCGGCTTAGTTGCCACCCGGTGACACGGGCCCTGTCGCCAACCTGCATGAAGTGTCGAGTCGGGGCGCTCCCTTTGATATTCTATCCGCACATTCTTTCCATTCGCCTCCCCGTGTCACCCGTACGGAGGACGTGCCTCCACAAAACCCCGGCCGTGGTGGGCCATTATAAATCACCAGCGAACCAACAGAAAACCCCATATTATACTCAAACTAGTTTTGAGAGCAGAAAAATAGGTGGAAGACATGTTATTCAAGTACCATATAACAATGACCATATAGGTGAATCTTGTGGAAAGTCGAGATGTGTTATTTGTCCGAAAATTAGTTTCACTGATCATGTTATTAGTAATGCTACAGGACGTACCATTTCTACTAACAAACACGCGACTACTTGTTGTTCTACCAAAAACTTAATATATATGATTACTTGTAATCGGTGCAGGCTACAATATGTAGGTGAAACCACCACAACCGTGAAACAACGAATGTCAGCTCACCGCCACAGTTTCAAAAATGGTATTCTGAATACATATTTGAGTAAGCACTTCAAACTTTCGGATCATGATCATGAAGATTTCTCAATAGACATTCTCGACAGTGCGGAAGAAAATCGTGACAAAACTATCCTTCATGAAAAAGAACAGTTTTGGATTCGAATGATGGTTACTGCCTATCCCTTTGGACTCAATGATCAAATAAAAGGATTCGGTAATATCTCTGATTTAAGTATTCAAAATTGTAAAATTAAGTCGCACCCCTACTTCTCTATGCAAATCAAAAATGTCAGTAAGAAATGTCGTGGTAAAAAGAGAAGAAGTCGGCCAGCAAATTATAATTTAATGTCGATATCAGATATTGTTTCGGAAGTTGAAAAGAACAAAGGCTTTTCATTGCACAAGTTTTTTAAAACTATTTCACGAAATAATACGGATAAGTTGATTGATTTTATGATAAATAATTCTGATTTTAATAATTTGAATAAACTCACTCAACTTAAGATTTTTGCGGGAACGTGTAAATCACTTATGAAACTAAACAATGCACAACAAACAGTTACACGTTTTCACAATTTGAAAATTAATTATGATGGAAAATTCTTGGAAAGTGTGAACATTGCGAAAATAATCAACCGTAGCTTCCGGAATATAATTACACGAGAACAAATTTATAACGATAAAAATGTGTTGAATACTAGAATACTTTACCAATACGATCTTCCAATTTCCTCTGTAATTTGTAACTATAACCGCTTCCTTAAAACACTAACCACAGAACGTATACGGGAAATTTTACTAGGCGATTGCATGTGTGATTCAAAGTATTCCCAATATAAAGATTCTCACCATGAACATGTGGTCACTGGTAATTTGAATATTATTGAGGACATCAATTTGAGAACAATAATGCTGAAAGGTACGAAGTTCAGAACACCAAAACTAGTTAACAAAATAGAAAGTCTTGAAACTATTCTAGAACATGTAACCACTCACTTGGATAAACTTCAGAAGAGTTATAACATTCCACTAAATACTTTTGAAGCTTTTTCATCACGAGTAAAGATGCACCTAAGCAAACGCTACAATGAAGAATATGATAAATTTGATTTTCAGTACATTAACTATTCTAAAGAAACTTTATCTCAACTACAAAAACACTTTGTCATAACACCAATAGATAAGGCAGAAGGAAACTTTGCGCTGACATGTAACAAACTTTACATTCAAATCATGAATAAAGAACTAGGCTACGATGCCATAAACAACGTGGTGAACAGTAGTAATGAAACATATGCTTTGTATGAAAAAGAGTCCATCGACAACATTGTGCTTAGGCATATTTCTGAAACAAAATCTTTTAATACAATTGAGGCTGATAATAAAACATTACCTAGAATTTATGCGATCCCAAAAATGCATAAAAGCCCAATAAAATTTCGATTTATAACTGGAGCTTTTAATAGTAGTCTCAAACCAATTTCATTAGAATTGCAGTTGATACTATCCCATCTCAAATCACATTTTGCTAATTATTGCAAATTGATCAGACAGCGTAACAATACCGAAATATACTGGTCAATCAAAAACAGCCAAGAAGCAATCAATTCCATCAACAATATCACAAATAAACAGCATAAAGACCTCTATTGTGCTGATTTTGCTAGTCTGTTCACAAATCTTCCCCATGGAGTTGTCATGCAGAATATGTTCAAACTTGTAGACCTATGTTTTAACAATAGCGGGAAAAAGTACATTATTTCCGGTTATAAAAAGGCATATTATTCTAACGATGAGAATAATGCAAATAGAAACAAATATACACCAGTAGATGTGAAATTCATGATTCAATATATTCTTCACAACAGTTTTGCAATTTATGGAGATAAACTTTTCAAGCAAACATCCGGTATCCCTCAGGGAAACAATGCTTCTCCATCGTTGGCAGACCTAACACTTTCTTTCATGGAATTCGAATACGTTAAAGCAAATGAAAATGTTTTCAAGTCTGGTTTCAAGGCATATAGGTATATGGATGATCTCTTGATTGTCCATAATCCTACAAATGATGCTCTGCAGAGAACAGTTGACAGTGTATACCATAGTTCCCTCACACTAGAACAAACGAACGTCGGACCAAACAATGCAATCTTCTTGGATTTGAACATTTCAAAGGCACATAACCAGTTCTCAGTGGAATTATATAACAAAACAGATGATTACAATTTTGAAGTAGTCAGATATCCGAACTACAATTCTAATATAAAGATGTCTGTGGGTTGGAACACAATGAACGGTGAACTCACACGCATTTTCAGAACATGCACAGAGACAGCTTCCTTTAAGGTTAGATGCAAACAGTTAGTGTGCAACTTTCTCAAAAATGAGTATCCGCGGAGAAAAGTAGAATTAGAATTCTGTAAATTAGTTATGCGGAATAAATCAATGATGGTAAAGCATAACATTCGTGGTGTGTCTGATGTTCTATCACTAATCAAGTAATCTAATAATTATGGCGCGCCAAACTAGAACTGTCTGCTACTGTGCCTCTCTCTTGTCTCTCACCCACTGACCCACAGTCGCCGCCTCTCTCGCCTCTCTCTTACCCGCTGACCCACAGTCGCGCATTGTCTGCGCCCCCTATTATTTTCGCACTGATTGCCGCTGCCACATCTACTCTTCCCCCGCATATTCTCCTCGCAACGGCTCTTCCATATGAGTTATCTGTTATTTCGATCATTATTTTATAATATTTACTAACTAGTATATGTTTGTTGTTGTCCTTGTCTTATATGTTTGTGTTAACCTCTCATGCGTGGTCATCTCTGATGAGTGCTCCGCCTCGCATGAGACTGTCCGAACAATCCAGTCAGGTGAAAGGAGCCGAAACTGGATTGTTCTTCATGTATTTCTTATCACAACTCCCCCTTTTTCTAAAAAAGGTCAGACGTGCCTATAAAAGGCAGGGCAGGAAAGTATAACGTATAGAATAAAATGTGAAACAGTTAGAAGAAGTAAATGTAACGGAATAAATTAAATAGTAAGAGACAAAGATAATATAAGTAAGAGTGAAAGCTGGAAAGAGACAAGACGCGCCTCTCTGCGTAGTACACGCGAGAGATCACAGTCATGTGCTAACCAACTACAAACAATGAGGAATTGACAAAGCAGATAAAGTAGTTCACAAATAAATAAGAAACAGAATCCCTGTTTCGGCCCATTATCCTGCAGACAGGCTACATCAACGTACTATATCTAGAGTTACTGACTAATGATAGAATCGAAATAAGAACATCCACTGTGGTGGGCCTACTGCCTGAACGCTCATCAGTGCAGGGCCACAGCGGACGAAAGGAAAGTAGCGAACAAAGTAAAATCTGGAAAAAGAGTAGAAACCTATAATGAGAAAGTTAGAGTGAAGATTGTAAACAAACAAACAAAAAATTGTTTGTTCAACAAGTTTATCAACCACACAACAACAAAATTGCGACAAGGCAACATAAACATGTAATGAGCAAACTAAACTAATGTTCTGAACTATCGTACATACGTAGTCAACAGACGAGCAGTGCCACTCATCCCCAGATCGAGTTCACTCCTCTCCTCCTTCTGTCGTGTCTCCGTCCCTCTTCTCACTCCCATCCAACCACAACGTCTTCGTGGCAGCCTCGTATGTGCCGTTATTGTATACTTTGCCGGCTGCGTACACCACCTGCAACGTTGATCTTTGGCAATTTGTGAAGCGAACGAACGGATTCGCGTGATCGCTGGTACGCTGGTAGGAAGAATTTGATTTCGTCTACTTTTCTAACATCATCCTCGGCAAACCCTTCATATTGTAAGAAACTCAATATAGTCAATGTTTGTGTGTGAGCAATCTTTTAAAATTTATCAAATGTGCATATTATAGTAAAATGTATAATATTTTTGTTGTAAAGTCCTTATCTTTACTAATACAGTCTATATACGTTTTTGACCTGTACACAATGAAGAACTAGGTTATGATTACAATACTGACACCGTAAACAATACAAATCTAATCTATGAAATATGTAATAGAGAATATGTTGAAACTAATTTTTTCGACACAACACAACTATTTCTTCATTATTCCTCATTGAAATTAGTCAACTCTAAAAACAACCAAGTACCTAAAATTCACGCAATCCCAAAAACGCATAAAAATTCAGTCGAATGTAAATTTATAACAAGTGCTTTTAACAGTAGTTTAAAACCAAATTCTCAAAAATCAAAACAAATCTTATCGTTTTTGAAAACACGTTTCAAACGATTTCGTGGTATAGTCAAAGGAAGAATAGGATTGAATGCCTGGGTGTTGGTCAATAAACAACTCTATAAAAAGTAATTCAAGTATTGCGATGTCTGACTAGTAAATCAAATTTTTGTTGCAAATCAAATGTTCAAATGTTAAATCAAATGTTAAATCAAATGTAAATCAAATGTTAAAGGTAGTGTATCCTCTGTCTCGCCACAAACAAAATGCCACAAACAATGAAACATTAATAGACGATATTTTTGAATGTTTTGCCACAATATAGCTTTTCAATTCATAACATACATATTTTAAATATTCATTTTAACTTCTGAGTGATAAATGCGAACCAAGGTTCACTTTGGCTCTCGGTGCACAACTTGCACCAACTTGCACAATCTGCTACACTACTCAGATGTTTTATGAAGAATAACCAAGTTCCATAATGTTTACTGTCTTTTTATGTTTCAGATAATAAATAAAATGTGAAATGATAAATAAAAACTCAAGGCATTCGAGAAAACAGCTGACATTGAAATTGCGCCGCTAAACGCCGCAACCTCATAGAATACGTCAATAGGCGCTTTCGGTAGATTTAATTAATAGTTTGCATATTTTATAAAGTAAATATTATTGAACGAAACGTGCATCATTAACCATAACTTCTAACTATAAAAAGTATATCATACAAATTTTTCATGTTTGAGATTTTGCATTCAGAGGTTACACTACCTTTAACTAATCGATATATGCTATAAAAATAGTTAAAAACAGTATATCGTGTAATAAGTGTTCTATAGTGGCATGTACATATATATATATATATCGTTGTTCAACAATGTTTCTAATTTCAAAACGAGAGCTTTTCAATTTTATCTAATCTACTGCAGAAAAGAATTTGATAAAACTGTCACTATAACTAAAATAGCCACGTCAAATCTGGCCAACCCCAACCTACTATTCGAAGGCACAGTGGCGACTTATTTCTGCAGCAACCTACTACCACTCTTTATTTTTACCCGAGCAAAACATTTGGCGGTTACCGCAATCGAACCCGCGAACATCAGGGGCTACAACGCAGCGCAATTGCACTGAGCCATGAAGCAAGTGAAATTAGGTCGTTCATTTGCGCTTATGTCTCCGACCCC
This sequence comes from Rhabditoides inermis, assembly GCA_963966185.1. NCBI lineage: Eukaryota > Metazoa > Nematoda > Chromadorea > Rhabditida > Rhabditidae > Rhabditoides > Rhabditoides inermis. Next base: position 482,751 of record CAWZYM010000425.1, read on the forward strand.
AGTTTTTTTTCAGTATTGAAGCGTTGACGGGTAATCGATGGTTGTACGGACTCCATGTGCGTGGTTGATGAAATATTCAAATGAGATTTGATATCACAGCCGGAAACCACGAAAAAGTATCACCTTTTTATCCAACGTTTCGGCACTAAGCCTTCATCAGGGATAGACAGAACACACCTACAATCACAGATAAGCAATGAAAAACACAAGCAATAGGTTACAAGGTATGCGGTAAAACGGAAATGAATAAGTGGTATGGGTAACGTGTGATATGTGTGATCATAGGGCGGGGTAATGCGCGGCGTGGCCCGCGGCAAGACTCATACACCAGTGATCAATCGATACGGCTACACCGGAAGTCGAGATTAATAGGAACTAGAGAGACAGTAGAAGTGTGCGAGTCTAGCTCGTACTTCCTATTTAAGATGGGGTTGGTATTCTTGATCTCAAGGGCTTCTACAGTACACCTCCGCTTGGGATAGGGTTCGACTGCGATTATGGTGACAGTGAAAGACGTCTTCTCCCGAGGGTGCGAGTCCATGATGTGTCGGCCGATGACTCCGCCAGCTCGCTTGTGCTCCGCGATCCTCGTCTTCAGTGGGCGACCCGTCTGACCGATGTAGTGTTCACTGCAAAGATCGCAAGAGATACGGTAGATCGTGCCCTTCTTCTGACAGTCTCCCTCTCTACCAAATGGACAGACTAGACATGACCTGGTGTTGCATGACGTGTCGTATCGTCTGTTGTTGCACAGGAGCGAGCGAAGAGAAGGACCCGGCTTGTCGACGATGGCGATCTCCAGACCCGACTTGCGCACGCAGTGCCTGAGAGCTGAAGAGAGAGAGTCGTCAATGAACGGAAGACACAACGTAGGGAGTACGTTGCGAGAGGAGTCAGATGAGACACGAGGGAGAGAGCGCGAGAGAGGGCGGCTGCGACCACCTGTACCTGTCCGAGTGACGTCATAGCCATTCGACTTGCAAATAGCTAGAGCCATGTCACTAGACAGGTCACGATAACATGCAGAGGATACCTGAGCGGCTGTTTTCACAGTCGCTTGGACGATCGCACGCTTCATGTAGTCGGGGTGGGCGCTCCGTTGGTGCACTAGGATGTTCTTGCAGGCCGGCTTCCGGTACCACTTCGTCTGGAATGAACCATTCTTATTAGAGATCTGAGCGTTGAGGAATGGCAACCATCCCTCCTCCGACGGCTCTTCTCTGGTGAAGTGGATCGTCGGTGACTGAGCGTTGAGCTCTACAAACAAACCATCCAGGTCACTCTTACTCTCTGCTACCACTATGACGTCATCGATGTACCGTGCGTAGAAGAGGATGCCAGATCTAACACACGATGACTCTAGGACATGCATAAAAGTGACTGCGAGAATAGGAGCCAACCTGTTACCCATACACAACCCTCGTACCTGGCGGTAGAACTTACCGCCCCACGCGAATGTCGAACAGCGGAGACACGCGGTGAGCAGAGCCTTGATGTCGGACTGTCTGAAACCGAAGTGGTTAATCTCACTCCAATGTTGACGTAGTTGGCTGCACACTGCGTCCGTCGCCGCCGCGTTGTCGACGTTGGTGTAGAGTGCCTCAACATCGAACGACTCGATCTGAACTGAGGATGGCCTGGAAAGAGCAGATAACTGTGTCAGCAGGTGCGACGTGTTGATTAGGTGCGCGGGAACAAAGGCCAAGAGTTGACCCAGAACCCGCGCAAGAAGGAAAGATACCCGGTCAGTTGGTCCGTCAACTCCGCTGATGATCGGCCTGACCTTGATCCTCTTCTCGTCGTCGCTGTGCATGTCCGCCTCGCTCATCTTGTGGGTCTTCACCTGAAGGTAAAGAACTGGTGGTGTAGGATGAGTGTGACAGATGAATGACGTCACTTCTTTGTAGTCACTTCTTTGTCTGCCCCGGCCGGCTCCCTTAAATTTGCTATGGCGTGTGTCTGTTTGTTTGTTTGTTTGTCCAGAGGTCTCCAGCTCTATGGCGTGGACTTAGACACTTGCCCTTAAAGGGTTAGACTTGGTATGGGCCTGTGACGCTCGCGTTTACCTGGCACCTCATTTGCATAATTCCTTATATGGGTTCACTAAGAACCCTGGACTTGGAATCTGAAATTTGTAACACTTATAATAATGTATTATAATAATGTATTTATTCATAATCAGAAATCACAAAATCACAACACACAGCATCCAACAAACTAACGGTCAGACCCGTGAGTAGGGACAAAGTGAAGACTGTGACAGAGCCCATTGGCACCCATACGAGCGCATAGAATGGGTTGTCATCTCAAACACAGACACAGAAACTACTTCAACCGTCCAGAACAGAAAGGAATCAAACTCGGGCTACCTAGTCGCCTGAGAGCAATCAATTTATATACGGGTGGGGTCATCTACAGTAAAACGAGAGAAGTTATTTGTGAAAAAAGACATTAGTCGTACTCTGAAGTCCGTCTTTTTAAATTGGCATACTGTATTTGAATCTAAAAGATTCCAGTATTTCACTACTCGATGTGTGATAAAACTCTGGCTAAGGGTGGTCTTGGAGATACTCTGTAATTTCAAGCCATTCGAACGCAATGATGATGATCTTGAATTTGCAAGCATGAAGGGATTGGGAGCGTTTACGAAACCATACAGATAGCTATGAACAAGGCGCAAATCTGACAAAGTTCTGCGAGTCCACAATGTGTCAAGCTCCAATTGTTTCAGTCGACAATGATATGACAGTTTCGGGGCAAGCATTCTAGTGAAGGATCTTTGCACAGCTTCTAATTCGTTAGTTTGAGTTACGTTAAGAGCAAGAAGCACCTCACTACCGTACTCGAGAACTGGTCGTATTTTATATTTATAGAAGTTCAAAAACAACGACTCATTCCGTTGGAAGGCCATTCGTAATACACCGACTCGTGAAGATGTTTTCTGAATGATTTTTCTGATATGCTCGCTTGGACTGAGATCGGATGTGAGATAAATACCAAGATCTTTGATTGAGTCAGTGCAGGCTATTACGGAGCCATCACACGTATATACAGACTTGATGGCACGTTTTCCAAAATGAATAACTCTGGATTTAGCAGCCGATAGTAAGAGTTGGCGCTCACCAAGCCATTGATGTACATTTACCAAGTCAGTTTCGAGTAATACCTTGAAATTGGGAATGTTTTGTGGAATTGACAGTTTCATGTCATCCGCGTACAAGAAGTATTTGCTATGTTTAATAACAGAGCCGATTCCATTTACATAGATCAAGAAAAGTAGAGGTCCAACAACACTACCTTGTGGTACACCACTAAGAACTGGAATCCAATCTGATAGTCCTGTGCCCACCCTTACCGACTGAGTGCGGTCAGATAGAAACAGATTTAACCACCGGAGAGTTTTTCCATCAATCTTGTATGACCTGCATACCTCATTTAATCTTCTATGAACAACTGAATCAAACGCCTTTTTAATATCTAGATAAATCGTGTCTACCGGTATTTTTTTATCCAAATGTTCAACTAAATATCCTACATATTCGACCATTTGACTTGTTGTGCCTCTACCATCAAGAAAACCATGCTGCTGTGGATTTATTATGTTGTATTTCCACAAATGACATCGAATGTTATAGCATAGCATTCTCTCAAACACCCGGCTTGCGCAACAGGTCAACGTAATAGGTCGATAGTTAGTACACTGTGTTTTATCACCACTTTTGAAGACCGGGACAACTATACCCTTACGCCATATTGATGGAATAACACCCTCATGAAAACACTGTGAGAAAATTATCGATAGAGGTTCTGCGATGACAACAGCGAGGGCTTGTAAAATAATAGAGGGAATCTCATCTGGACCACAGGATATTTTTCTTTTAGTTCTTTTCAGGTATTCGTAAACACAATGGGGACTGAAATCTACGTCTGCTATCGAGTGGGCACCAGGATGGTCTTGTAAATGGAATGGCTCGTTATTATCTCTCGAGAAGACCGAGCCAAAGAACTCATTGAATAGAGTGGCTCTTTCTCGATCGTCTGAGACTACTCTACCACTACTATCAGTTAGATCCGGAATGGGGTCAACCGGTGCTAACTTCGATTTTACATATTGCCAGTAGCGCGCAGGAGAGGAACTGTTCAGGATGTGTGCTTCTCGTTCTTGTATGCATTGTTTGATACTTCGACGATACTCTTTCAGTAAGCACTTATAACGCTCTCGATCCTGTATGCTACTGGAAGTTTTCTGCCGATGGTGCAACCGTCTTACTCTATTTTGAAGTTTTTCTAGCCATTTTGGGAATTTTGGAGAGTGATCACGGTTGACTTGTATTTGAGGTATACGGTAGCGTATTGCGTCTTTTATAATGTCACAGAATCGGGAATAACGGGAATTTATATCAGAGTCTGACAACTCAGCTGACCAATTCACCAAAGAGAGATCTTGGATAATAGCATTGTAGTCACCGTTACGATAGTCATAAGCAGCGTGGGCAGTATCACGCGCTCTTTTGCATATCAACGTCATTTCTCCTTCCACACAACAATGATCAGAATACGCGATCCCCACACGCACATTATTGATCAAGGTTCGATCAGTGGAGAGAATTAAATCGAGTATGTTCATGCCACGAGTTGGCTCTGTCACTAGTTGATAGAGACCTAGGGAGTTACAATACGAGAGAAAACCTTGTGAGGATGCAGTACTTGCGCTTTGAGAATGCCACCGTATACCAGGGAAATTCAAATCACCAACGATAAGAAGCGTGCAATCAACGTTTAGATCCTTCACAAACTGGGAGAAGAGCGGAGTAAATTGCGGATCTGATCCTGGAGGTCTATACAACCCAATCAGAACAAACTCAGATACACCACATGAAATCCGGACAGCGACACAATCAAAAGAGCAACAGCTGTGAACTGCAAGCAGTGTGTTTTGAACGCGCGCAGAAATGCAAACGAGTACTCCTCCACCACCCTTATGAGTTCTTGCCACGGAATGGCACGTATATGATGGAAAGGTTGGGACATGGTCGGAGGGACTAAGCCAAGTTTCACAGATAACATTGATTGATATGGGAAAGTTAGACAAACGATGAGTTAACAAACTTAGATTTTTACGAATAGAACGAATATTACACGAAAAAAGACTAACTAGATTGCTCTCAGTGCTCTTAGACATTTACGGTAGATCCCTCGTTCTCATCCTCCCCACCCTTTCCGGCGTCAGCAGAGTCGACGCCCGCATCAGAGATCGCCTGTCCACTTGTCGCACTCCCCGACGGGCCCTTCCAGTAGAAGAGGTGCTCGATGGACATGTTACGGACACAGTACCTAGGCGAGTGGATCTGGTCATTAACGGACAACACATATCTACGCAGTTGCTTATCTCTCTCCCTCTCGAGGTAGGTCTGGTCGTCGCGAGCGAAGTGTCCAGCCTTCCGTCCGAGCATCGCCTTCACTTCCGGCTTGTGGTCCACGTCACGCAGCACGATCTTGATCGGTCTGTATCCGTTCCTGGTCCGGTCCCTTTTGTGCGGAAAACGGAAGCTCTCCTTTATGTTGGCTGCAGGGATGCCGTTCTCCTCCAGGATGTTCTTCAGTTCCGCGGTCAGTGTCTCGCTCGTCTCGTCGTCCTTCTCCGGTCGTCCAATCAGCACAATCCTTTCGTCCTTTCCGTCTCTCTTCCGCTCCTCCTTCATCTTTCCACTCGCCACGTACTGCTCAAATTCGGGATGTCGCGGAGCACGAGCGATCACATGTTTGATGTCGTACACATCGAATGCAACCTTCGTCTTCTCCTTCTCCATCTTCTGCTTCTCCTCCACTACTTTCTTACTATTCCGACAGTCCGTGATCAGCTCCTCCAGGTTCTTCTCAATAATCTTTGTCTGAACATCGATAGTTGCCGACTGCGATGCCAGCGTCTCCGACAGCTTCTTGATCGTATCCGCCTGCTGCCCCACCAGCTTCTTCGCAGCACTCAAGTCCGCCAGAACAGCATAGTACCTCGTCTTGTAGTCTTCTTCGTCGACCATTTAAAACAACAGCCAACCGCACGCAGACAACAATGAAAGGGGAATAACTTCTATATGAACTCTGTCAGTTTTGGACTTGGAGAGTTGATATTTGGTACAAGCAACAAGTACACGAGTTCAAAATTTTTGGTAAACAACAACAGTAAACAAGTAAACAAAAACGTAAACAATTGCAAATCTCATTTCAAAGGTATCTAACGTGTACTAGACCAAGTACTGAGTTCATAACTATTGTTTATAAGTGAAGTAAACAAAAAGTAAACAAAGCTCAAACGTTCCATTTTCAAGTAGAATCCTGTTAGAAATCTTTTTTTACTTACTATCGCAGAAAGGCGAGCGCGCCGAAGGCGCGCGAGCCTTAGCGCGCAATGCGGCGGCGAAGCCGCCGCCACTAGCGGGCCGGAGGCGAGCGAAGCGAGCCTCCGGCCCGCTAGTCGCCCCGGCTGGGTCTATATAAAATTTGCTATGGTACGTGTCTGTCGTTCCGGGCACATATCTCAAGTCCCAAAGTACCAATCCTTGTCAACTCGGCACGATTTCATCGGTCCCTCGACCGCACGCAATCGTTCCATTTTCATTCACCTAGCTCACCTGCACAGGTAGATACACCTGTCGTAAGAAATTTGAATTTTCCAAAGGGGGGACCACATGGATTTTGAAATTTTCGAAATTTTTGTTTCTTATTCCCACGTCCCTTTCACCAATGACACCTTTGGTCCTCACTACCTGCCAGGTACCGTCACACCTGTCACCTGTCATCTGTCACCTGAGATATATTAGCATAAACTTCAAATTTCACTTTACGACACTGTAACTTTCGTCTAGATGAGAGTTGACACCTGCATTTTCTTCATTAATTATCACTACCGTAATACCTTTATTCATGATTTATTTCAGATTTTTATTAAGTGTTTGAATTTTTATTAATTTTCCAATTTTCGACTTTTTTAATACTCAGAAATGTTATAAAATTTATAACTTTGTCATTTTTTGAGGTAGAAGGTTCATACTTGGTACAGGTAACAAGTAAACAATTACAATTTTTTAGATAAACAACTTAGGTAAACAAGTAAACAAAAAAGTAAACAACTCCAAATCTCCTGATTTTGATATCTAATCGATACTATACCTTCAGGAGAGTTAAGGTATAGTGTTTACAAGTCAGGTAAACAAGTAAACAAATCTGTAAACAACTCCAAAAGTGGAGATTTTGATGTCTGAGGTGTACTAGACCCATAGTAGAGTTCATATCTTGTGTTAACATGATAAGTAAACAAGTAAACAAAAACGTAAACAACTACAAAACTTATGACTTTGATGTCTAAACTGTACTAGACTCCAGTGAGAGTTCAACAGTAATGTTTACAGGTCAGGTAAACAAGTAAACAAAAATGTAAACAACTATAAAACTTTCGAAGTCTGATGTGTGCACTAGAGCCATAGTAGAGTTCACATTTGATGTTTTGATGATTTAACGCGGAGAGGCGAGCGCGCCGAAGGCGCGCGAGCCTCGGAGCGCAGTGCGGCGGCGAAGCCGCCGCCACTAGCGGGCCGGAGGCGAGCGAAGCGAGCCTCCGGCCCGCTAGTCGTTGACGGGTAATTCAAATTTTTGTCTGCATACTTGGCAGTGGCAGATTCGAAAGAAACACACAATCGTCGTTCTCTCGCAAAGATTGCAAATGTGTTAGGTTATTATGATTTGTAAAACACTTCGAGTCAAAAATAAGTCGCCACTGTTCTTTTAAGCATAAATTAAACATAAAGAACAACTTTACAAGATTTATTCAGTCGTTCAATTAATTTTGTTTGATCTACCAACCAGATATCCTTTACGTCTCAAACACTGATTCACCCACTCTGTCTGTCTGCTCTCTCACCCTCTGTGTCTAGCCGTTTCGAATCAGTTGAGAGTTCATAATCCAATATATATTTATCACGGCCCGGCCGTAGTGTCACTCATTTGTTCACTGACCGGTGAACCCAGACGCACGCATCAGTTTCGCGTCGCAGTTAGTTCATGCAGTTTAGCAAAACATGTGGCAGCAAAAGGAATCGAACCTGCGATGAACAGATCACTGGCCGCGCTAGCCAGCCACAAGGATATTAGACCACATACGCAATCTCTCATCAGAAATCAACAATGATGATGAGCTTGAAGATACAGTGGCCTGTTTTTAACCATTTTGATGTTTTTTTTTTCTCACAAAAACACAAACAAACTAAAATTATCTGTTAAAAAGTACTTGCGTAAAGATATTAAGTTTGTCTTGACCCAATTCAACAAAAGCGCATGCATAAAACGTTTACAAATACTAAAACAAACCTTTTCGCAACGGGGACATCTAATGAATGAAGGAGTGGGACATGTGTGGCATTTTGTTTTGACGGTTCCTTTGGAACAGTAATCCGCTGGAGTGATCGTGATTGGTCTTGATGAAGGAGTACACGTTTGTCAAACATGATAGGAGAGTAGACTGTGAGGTCGACGGGCGCGAAGGTAAGTGTTAGGAGAGCAACAACCACCCCTGCCGACGGAGACATCGCTGGCATTGCGAGTGGAAAGAAGGACGACAACACTCTCTACCTCACTGTTCGCTCATTACGTGTACCAATGAGCGCGAGCCAGCTTTCCAGATATCCAATTTCAAATTTGCATAATTATCGAGAGATGACAGGGCGACATACGCCGCCAAGGAGATCCGGCAAAAAGTTTTGCCGCATAGCGGCATTGCATCGATACCGCACCTGTCATTTTGACTGTCATTTTCAACTTTCCAACTCACTACCCATTCGGCTACGCTGCTGTTGTCGACAGGTCATTTTCATGGGTAGTCTCTTCGGTGGCTGTCCAAACTGGTTTCAAACAACCATTTAGGAAAAGTATATGCTCATATTCGGAATCAGCATGAAAAACTGTGTATATGACCATGTTTTCATAAGAATCCGCCAAGACGAGTGCGCAAGCTGCCCGTGTAAACTCACAAAACAAACTTACCAATCAATGGATTTTTTCAGACCAATCAATCATTTTTATGAACCAGTAGTGCAAATTTTACGAGACTCCCCTAAAGGACCATAGTGTGGTCAGTTAGGACCTATACCCATACAAAAGACCCATATTACTCGCCACCGTTGTTGTCGTTTCTCTTCGGCCCTTCCCTTCTATTCCTCTATCCCATACAGCTCATGTCCACTAACCCTGAGCGCGTCGAACACGAGTCGATGGGATGCGGGGCAGGCGTCGACGAGTCGATCCACGCTGACAGTGTCGGCCAGAAACGCCTTGTCCAGACACGAGAAGCGAAGGTGTTTGAGAAGACTGCAACACGTGCGAAACGTCAAGAAATCACCAAAAACCTAAAAGACAATTCCGAACGAAAATTGCGTGTTTACGAAAATTTGTGTAGCGGGCAACAATCAACAAAAAAGAGTGATCTCGAATTAGAAGAGCTAATAAAATACTACTCTTCACCTCGGCAGGTGCTGTTTCCTGCTCTCCTCATCCACTCGAACCCACGACATGACAGCTTCGAACACGACCGATTCATCGCAGAACAGACCCTCATCTGAAAGAATATCGAATAATCATAACATACTAAAAAAAATTAACTCCTTATAAAGAAACAATCGAGTGTTATCACAATGATTGTGCCACCTACTCACCTGCTATGATAGCGGCCAGTTCCTCATATGTGAGACCGCGCACGTCATCCGTGTCCACCATGAACCTTAGAATTCATCAATCAATCAATCAGTCAATCAGTCAATGAACCAATCAGTCAATGAACCACATCAAACAATGCAGCTTTGTTTTACACTCCATATATCGATTGTTCAGATCTTTTTCCAAAACATTGGAACAGCTTTTAGGCAGTCGTCGCAGTAGTGAACTCAGTCTTTATTTTCGCACTGTCAGCAGTCGTCTCGCAATTGTTCAGATCTTTTTTTCCAAAAAGCAATTCCCAAAAAAGTTGACATACTCGAAATACTTTCGAATGAGCTTCATTGCAGCTTCGCGTATCTCGCCGTACGCGAGTCGATTGGCCAACTTCCACATCGAGACGCTGTTCGCCCGACACACCGAGTCCATCAACAGCCTGAAAAAAGGTTAACAGATTCAGGAGCTTTATATTGTATTCAGATTTTATCAGATTGTTATTTGTTACGCTGCATCACTGTATGCCATAAAAGCAACACCTCCGAATATACTTTTCTCTCGCGGTACATTTGGCTGAACATCACTGCTCATCATTTACATGAACTACATTATGATGACGTGGTGATTCGTGGTAACTCTACAAGTTACGGACACAAGATATACTTACTGGTTGGATGAAAAGCATACTAGCCAAACGATACTCACTTTCCGCACTTGCTCTTGAGGCAGTCCAACTGGAGGTACGCAGCCTCTTGCAGCAGATGCATCGCCGAGTCCGAGTCTGCAACCAGTCGTTATTCAAATATGGACAATCTATATGGTGTCCGCTGCCGATTCGATTGTCTGCAAGGAGTTTCCATACCTAGCTCGATGCGACCGCTGTACATGTAGTCGACGAGCTTCTGGAGAATGGGAAAATCGACGTCCTGAAAATCTCTCTCACTCTCTCCTCCCCTCTCTCTCTCCCTCTCTCTCATCCTCTCTCTTCCATCCTCTCTCATCCTTTCTCCCCCCCCCCTCTCTCTCTCTCTCTATTTCTCATTCTCTCTCTCATTCTCTCTCTCTCACCATCTTGATGATACCGTCCCGCGTCTCGCTCATCTCCGCATTGAATACGTTCTCAAAGTGCGGGGAGGCGGCACACAACACGAGCTTGTGAACGGGGATCTAAAACTAGAAACATTATGACGATGAGAGAGAAGGGGAGAGAGAGAGAGAAGGAGAGAGAGAGGGGGAGAGAGAGAGAGAGAAAAGAGAGAAGAGACTGAACAGAGAAAGAAAGATGATAGAGTGAAGAAAAGGAGAGAGAGTGAGACAAAGAGACAGAGAGAGAGAGAGAGAGAGAGAAAGAGAGAGAGAGAGCGATGCCCCACCAGTCCGGCCTCCCTGTACTCGTCCCCGCTGCTCCATGCCTGTTCCACCAGCTCCTTCACCCTCTCGTCTGTCAGTTCCTCAGTGCATTCACGAGACACCAGGATCACATCGCACATCTTCCCGCATCTCAAAAAGAAACAATCAGAATTATCATCAAAATATATAATATCGCAGTTATCACTATCTTATTGATTATCTTATTGACATCTTAATAATTTGATCTCTATCCTATTGATTACTGCGATCTTGACAGGAAAGAACCACCGACAGATACTCTACGCAGTTTAATTGCTTTCTTAGTGTTTCATCTCCGTTGTTGTACTCTTGATATCGGCAGTAAATCGATTCAATATCTTATTCACATAATCGCTGCAACGCAAATCTTCTAGGCACATCTGCCATTTCTGTTCTCTCACAGGCGTTTTGCTGGGAACGATACGGATACCACATTACACTGACGATGAGTCTCACGCTGTGGTATCAGAGTATCAGAGAGGCGCCCTTTGTCTGGCTTACGCTTGCCGAACTATTGAAACCAACTAACCAACATGTGAAATATAGGAATTGAGCATGAAACAAATACATAGTTAGAAAGTGGGGTAGAAAGATGCGCATGTTTGTGTTAACATTTGTAAAAGCGTTTGGTACATGGGTCAAAACAGACTGAACCTTTTGTTACTACGATCACAATGAATGTTGTTATCCACTCACCTTCTCATCAGGTCGAGGCGAGGAAAGAAGTTATCAGCGAATGAATGTGACATCTTTTTTGAGGAGACAGTGAGCAGTTGAAAACGAGAGCCACTGTGTGTGGTTGTGAGAGCGGCGTCTCACCACCGGTACTCTGAGGTCAGAGGTCAGAGCAGATTGCGATCGGAAAGAGAGCTGATATACAATCAGTACACAAGAAAACTACACATATCGACGAGAAAAACTGTCCACGATGCGATTTCATGTGTGAGTATTTTTTTCTAGAAGAATCAAACTTATTATGGTTTACTACACTATAGTTTATCACAATGAATCATATTAATTATACGACATACATAAAAAAAGAAGATATTGCATCATTTGGCGGGTCACACGTGTGGCGAAAAGTGAAAAAAAACACACAACAGGGGCCATGGAAGAGTCCATACACCGGGGAAAGGGGCGTAGTGTTACGTAGTGCGTAGTGTTACGCAGTGTGGATAGGTTGTGAGATATACGCAAAACGAGAGCAGCAACACAAAACCCCGTGAGTGTGTGTGCAGTGTGTGTGTGGAAGAATTGAGGCAGAGCACCGGGGTGGAATCGTAGTGTTGCGTGGTGCACGCGGTGTGGTGTATGATTGGGTGTGCACTACGCGACACTCAGTACTTGGCGAATGGAAGAACGTAGTGGCTCAGATCATGCACGTAGTTGATGAACGACGGGACGGACAGTTTGTTTACGTGTTTGTTGTTTGTTGTTGTTTGTTCTGTTTTTGCTTTACATACGCGTAGGCTAAGTGGAATGGAGGAACTGGGGCGGGATAAAAGCGAGCGGCGGCCGTCCTTCCACATCAGTCGAACATGGTCGACTCTCGCCTGCTGTCTAGGCGACTGCTGCTCCTCCTTCCTCTCCTCGCTTCTTCCGTCTCCTCTGCCCCTGTCTCCGACCCCTACGCACACGGTCACACCGACGCCCCCGCGCACTGCAGCCGCAAGATTCATAGGTGTGTCGCTGCCTGTACCGTACACCTATAGTTTTCTTCAGGGAGATAGTTGGGGGCATTGTACATTTGACTACAGAAATGAAGATACTCATTTTCCGTGCGGGACCACGCACCGGGCAAACAGTGACAATGATCTCGTACCCCTCCAATTGCGTCCAGAAATGAGCATGCGCTTTCAAAATTGCAGCCTGCGAGATCATTTTCACCGACTGCCCGGTGTGTGGTCCCGCACGGAAAATGAGTATCTTCATTTCTGTAGTCAAATGTACAATGCCCCCAACTATCTCCCTGAAGAAAACTATATGCTGTGTCCGTTTACAGCTTGTAAAACGCACGGAAACGGTTTCACAGGGCGTGGAAACGCACTGTAAATCGCATGTGTAAATCGTCCGTTTTCAACGGTGCAAAACTGTTTTCGGTTTCACAGCGCTTCTACCGAGCGTTTGCATGCTAACGACGTCAAGTCATTCAAATATCCACGAACCCACCGCACTCCCGTAAAAATGACCGAAGAATCAGTAAAACGGCAGCGATTTTTACAGGCGTCGTAAATGCACTGTAAATTGTAAAACGGTCCCTGGACAGAGCATTATATCGTACCCCCCCCCCGCTACCGTACCCGTTGCAGGGCGGAGGATTCGGCCGGTACCTGGGACACGAAGGAGTTGGATTGCACGCGCACCTTCGAGATGGTCCTCTCAGACGAGGCGCGCCACAAGTTCTGCGCCGTCGTCGACTCGCGCTACTTCGGAACGGTACTGTACCTGTAGCGTACTGTAGGCCACCGTATACCTAACTATGAAACGGGAACTTTCTGTAGCTTTATCATACGCGCCAGCGCACCGTCACTATACCGTATACCTAACTATTCATTTCAGTTTGATCCTATTGGAGCGACGGCTGACTCGTTCAGGTGCAAGTTTGGTGAGTGCCACCAAAATGACGTCATTCCTCTTCATTGGGCTCTAAATCAACGCTAACTCGGCGAAAAGCAGTGAGGAGAGGCGTATTGAGAATCTGCATATGTTTTATTTGCGCTTTTTGCATGTGGATTTGACTTTTGAAATCAACGTATTTTGGCATATCACATATCGTCTTCATTTTGAGTAGTTGTCCTTGCCGTTCCTACTGACGAGATTCAACTAATAATATAGACAAACCCTCTAATTGGAGTATTCATTTGGGATGCCGTATCATAAACAGGACAATCGATGATTCATATGATATCTGCCTGTTTCATCAATCGATACCTGCCTGTTTCAGCGCAACTACACACCTGCGGTGATGAGTACTTGGAGCACCGCGGCCGGTGCATTCACGTCTCCAAAGTGGGTGATATCGATCGACATCGATTTATATCGATCGATATCAGATATTGATTGATGTTTAGCGCCCGATGACGGCCAATGAAGCCGCGACATACTGTGGCCAAGTCGCTACGTTGAAGCAAAAAAGTCGACAATTCACTCCACTCACCCACCGCGACACGGAGTTTCTCGCACGTCGGTGCTCTCTCTCTCTCTCTCTCTCCTCTCTCCTTCCCTCTCTCCCCTCTCTCTCTCCCCATCGCATCTCGTTTAGGCACCATCCATCCCAACGTGGGCTATGTATTGCTGAATCCTGCCGCCTCGGACGCGATAAAACTGCTGCAGAACTATGATGCAGACGACAAAACTGCCGGCGATCTGGTCTTCAACGTGGAATCTCAGGTTAGTGGGTGGGATAGGCCAATTCCCCTCACCCCACTCACTGCCAGATGTTCACCAACGACAGTGCACACTTCAAATACCGCCGACCGGGCGTCATTCATCACATGTGAGGAGCCACAATGCGCACTTCTAACCCACACGTCTGTCTAGAGCGGACACTCCGTTTGCGCACACGCTGTGCGTGAGACAAGGCGCGCTGACGCACAGGGGACTCGAGTCGGCCTGCGACGAGTTCTATCCGACGGTCGGGCTGCCGACGCTGTGGAAAAGCGATGTCAAGGCGTGCTTCTACACTACTGTCAACAGCTATGCCGCCGAGTTCCGATCGGTGCGCGTCTCTCTCTCTCTCTCTCCTCTCTCTCTCTCTCTCTCTCTCTCTCTCTCTCTCCCTCTCATCAACTCTCTCTCTCTAGATGCGCGAAATGCACAGTCACTGTTCGTTTGACTACTCGATGCGCCAGCGCGCGCTCAGCCCGACTACGCTCGACTCGAAAGCGAAATGGGAGGACTGGCTGGGCACCGCCTATGAGTGAGTGTGCTATACCTACGCTGCAACACGATTTTCTACATCTCTTTGTAGGCAATATGTTCCCATTTACAAGCAGCACATGCAACGTGTCCATAAAGACGCGAGCGCGCAGTTTTCCATCGGCGGCAAGGATTTTTTCGGGGTGAGTGGGGTGGGCGTGGCTTGGGTGGGCGGGACGTGCACGTTCTCTTTCTTTCAGTTTGGCGTTCGTCTACCCATCTACAACGGTGCGAAGGAGAATAAGCCGACTTTTGTGGACAATGATGGAACAGTGAGTGGATCGCTCTTCGATGATCAATCGATAAATTCCAGGCATACCCGATACTATTGCCGATGAAAGTCAACGGCGTTGATTTTCTGAGCAACGCGAGAACGGCTACCGCAGATAGTGGCCAAACAAAACATGATCTCAATGCGGTGAGCCGTTCCCTCTTGTCTCCAACTTTCATTTCATGAATGCTGTTGAGGTGTTCTACATGCACGTGGAAGACTCGAGTGGCAAAAGGAAGATGAGTGCGCGCTTGGATGGCGTCGTGCCCCATCGACGCTTGCCCGTCATGTGCCAGATCAAGATTGGCCAGAAGAAGAATGGCATGCCTCTCTCTCTCTCTCTCCCCTTTCAATGTCCATTTCCAGAACCCAACATGTTCTATGAGGACTGTCCGCCCGGCTTTATCGAATACCGAACGCCCGCAGTGGGTCGCACGTGTCTTATGGTAGGTAGGAGCGATGACGTCACTCCATAATGTCCGACGACGTCATGTCACGATTACGCTTTGAAGATGGTGACGCCGGATGCGAACGAAGTGTTCTGGAGGGCGAAGGACTTCCGCGATCACGGGCCGATAACGACGCAGATAGCGAGCGAGCTGGATGACAGCAACAGGAGCAACATCGGCAAGATGAAGAAGATCTACGACGCGTACGAGAAGGTGGGATGCGGAGAGAGAGAGAGAGAGAGGGAGAGAGAGAGAGAGACGTTGCTTTAGTTCTGCAACAACTACGAGGACTCTCGCTACCCGGGCAGGAAAGTGGGCGCGGCACTCGCCCGCTTTGCCAACGCGCAAGATGTCTCCGACTCTCTCAGTGCGTGGCCACATTTGTGTTGTTTACCATTCAGACACACTGGAAACATTGTGTTTAGGTATTTTCGCGGGTTCCGCTTCCGTCGGCAGCATTGAAGTGCACGAGTACGTGAAAGTCAGCTATGCGCTTTTTTTAACTACATTCACTCATTTCTCATTATTATAGGTCATTATGATCATGTTCTGTTTCTTATTTACTTGCTTTGTTTCTAATTGTTGTTCAGCGCGGCTCTGATTGCTGGTTTCTCGACGTTGAACGGGGGCGGCGGGACGGAGCACTCCAAGGCGAGCTTCAAGTATAAGACGGCGTTCATGGGACAGACTGCGCCACCAAGGGACTCGTGGCAGCCCCCAAACCCCAGCCACACTGGGGGAATGGAGTTCTGCGTTCAGGTCGACACTCTCTCTCTCTCCCCCCTCTCTCTCTCTTTCTCTCCCTCTCTCTCTCACTGTCTGTATTGCAGCTCTTGTCCAATGGCAGGCTCAACGACATATATTGCACCTGGCCCAAGAAGTTCCTGTGCCGCATTCATGTACCTCTCGAGGAGTACGAAATCTACTGAGCTGTCCTCTCTCTCTTTTTCTTATCCATCTATAGGCTACTCTCAAACATTTCAGTATTTGCTCATGTATTCCCGTTTCGTAGAATGTGTAGTGATGAGCTTGATGTGCAAATAAAGCCATTGAAAACATGTGTTTGGTGTTGTTTGGGAAACGTTGGGAAGTCGATTGTTATGGAACGTTGATGAATGCCGAAGTGGTGTGATGAAAGTCACAGCTGATTGGTTTTAAGTTGTTTTCCAGCAGTGCACGTATAAGAAGAATCGAAATCACTACACTTTTTAACGTGTTTTGACAAAACGGTGAACATGTTTTTTCGAAGTGGAGAGAGGCAGCAGCGAGAAATGAAAGGAAATGAGATATGTATACAATCAGTACTCGAGAATCGTGAAAACATATCGATGAGAAATACGATGCTATTTCAGATTTCATCGTATTGTCTTTCAAAGAATCAAAAATATTATGAAATCACTACACAAAATGTTTATCAAATAATGAATCATATTAATTATACAACATACAAAACGTGAAGATATTGCATCATTTGGCGGGTCACACGTGTGGCAAATTGCTCGAAAATGAAAGAACACACAAACAGGGCTATGGAAGAGTCCATACACCGGGGAAAGAGGCGTAGTGTTACGTTGTGCGTAGTGTTACGCAGTGTGGATAGGTGGTGAGATATACGAAAAACGAGAGGAGCAACACAAAACAACCCGTGAGTGTGTGTGCAGTGTGTGTGGAAGAATTGAGGCAGAGCACCGGGGTGGAATCGTAGTGTTGCGTGGTGCACGCTGTGTGGTGTATGATGGGGTGTGCACTACGCGACACTCAGTACTTGGCGAACGGAAGAACGTAGTGGCTCAGATCATGCACGTAGTTGATGAACGACGGGACGGACTGGCGAACCGCAGACGGGTCTGAAAAGTTTTTTTGTTGTTTGTTTATTGTTTTATTTGTTTTATAAAAGTAAACAAACGAAAACAAATACTCACTGGAGAATCCGAAGAACTCGTTGAACATGACAAGGACGTCTAGCACCACCTGAATAGAAAATATGTTGAACAAGGATCTCTGTCAAATTAAATATTCATGTGAACGCTTCATATCACTCAATTGTGAAACAAATTTTGAAATTGCCTAATAAAATCACGTTTGCCACCACAATGTTACTAATTACTATTATGGATTGTTACTATTATCACGTATTCCTCACCTTCTGCAGGTTGTGGCTCTCCAGCTGAGAGAAGCACGAGGCCAGCACTCCGTTCGCCACGATTGAACCCTCGACCGTGATAGGAGAGTAGATGCCTCGCGAGAAGACGCGGCCGACCTAGACGACGTGAGGTTCAGAAGACCATTCTCGAAGGATGTGTGACGTCAACAGAAGGGCATCTATTTAACAGAAGGACTTCTAATATGACGTGACAGAAGGACCTGTCCGTGACGTGATCAGAAGACGTACCTTGACGATCTCGTCGGCCTTGACGACTCCGTCGACGACGCTCATCACACACTGGCCGGTGACTGCCTTGTGGGCGAAGAGAGAGGCGCGAAGAGAGTCCTCCACTCCCGAGGACGAGCGGGTCCAGCTAGAGAAGGGGAGGGTCCTCTCTCTCTCTCTCACTCTCTCCCTCTCTCTCTCTCTCTCTCTCTCTCTCTCTGTCTCTGTCTCTCTCTCTTTCTCTCTTCTCACCCATCGACAGTCGCGCAATCAGCGAACGGCAGAAGGTGCAGCTCCGAAGCCTTGATCTCGCGGCCTGAAAAATAGAGAATATGAGAGAGAGGGAAGGAGAGGGGAAAGAGAGAGAAATAGAAATAGAGAAATCGAGAGAGAGAATGAGAGAGAGAAAGACTCACCCGACTTGGTCTTGATCGACACAAACTTGGCCATCGTGTCCTCCTGTCTGTGGTAGAACATCTCAACGCGCTCGTACCTGGATGAGAAGATTCAATAAATCGATGATTCGAGATCGGAGAGAGACAGAGAGAGAGAGACAGAGAGAGACAGAGAGAGAGATACAGAGAGAGAGAGAGAGAGAGAGAGAGAGAGAGAGAGGGTAGATGACGTCACTGACTTGAGGACGTTCTGTGCAGAGGGGACGAGCACGTAGTCTCCAACCTGCAGCTCCGCCATCGGCTTCTCCCCAGAAATCGTCGTCACCTGAAGAATGAAACAGTAGATTTTAATTTGAAATGTTTCAGATTTTACTGAAGACACATTTTACTATATATATATATATATATATATATATATATATATATATATATATATATATATATATATATATATATATATATATTGTAGTTATATAACCACTACGCCACGTGGCCATGTGAGAGTATCTGATGAGTAGAGATATGAACGGCTAAAACAATATGCAGTGCATTTCGTTTTGTATACTGTAGTGTCAAAATCCACGATAATGTTTTCAACGAAAAATCCTGAGCTAAGTGCGAGCCTATTATAAACAATTATTTGCAGATGCACATGTTTGAAATCTACGTTTCATGTGTTCACATCTATACTATATCATAGATACAATGTATTATTGACAATGTAAGGATCGATTCCAGTATCGACTGATACGCTTCACGGTCACTATACATCACTAAAACTACATTGTTCAACTAATTTGTAGTGTTTGAAATCACTATATTACCGCATCATCACCGCATACTAGCTGAATGTTCAATGAATGGTTCTATTCTTTCATTACAATAAGTCGCTAGCTGTGGGATGAATCTTAGGAAGAACATCTGCAGCTTTGCTTCATGGCAAACGTGCGCAAAACAAGAGAGACAGACGGATAGAACTTATTTGCAAACTGCTCCACTCACCATAGTATCTCCGGTGAAGCAGCTCATCTTCTTCATGCCAGCCATGAGGCCCTTGCCGCCGCCGCCGCCGCCTCCAGCCGACTCGCCCGAACCCTCGCCCGAACCGGCACGACGCGCCGGCTGGAAACGGACCACTCTCTCCCTCCCTCCCTCCCTCTCTCTCTCTCTACTCTCTCTCTCTCTCTCTCTCTCTCCCTACCTGTCTGACCACAGCCCTGGAAGCAGGCCTGGGAGCGGGTCGGGGCGCGGCCTTGACGGTCTGTGCGGCCTTTGCCCGGGGCTTGGGAGCGGTTGCGGTTGCGGGCGGGGGATGGGCGACAGCCTTGACTGCCACTGCCTGCGGAGCCACTGCGTTTACTCCACCTGCTCCCGCGCCTCCACTAGCGCCTCCACTAGCGCCTCCTGCTCCCGCACCGCTCTCAACCGGTCTGAACGAGGGGTTTTTCGGTTTCTCCTCTTCTCATCTAAGTCTCTATATATCAAAATTGAAACGCGTTAACTAGTAATATTCACCCGACAGCGGGCGCGGCCTCAGTGGTTGTGGTGGTGTCCTCGACCCTGGGAGTGGTGGGCTCGGGCTGGGGCTCTCGGTTGGCCACCTTCCCGCCCATGCCCGTCTCTCCGGCGAGGCCGCTGCCCTCTCCCCCACTGCCCTCCTCCTCCTTCTCGCCTCCCTTGTCTCCCTCCCTGTCGTCTCCGTCGTGCCTCGCTCCCTCCTCGCCAGACTTGCCGCCGGCTCCGGCTCCGGCTCCATTTCCGTCGGCTCCGTCGACTCCGGCCTTTCCGCTCTTGCCAGCCTCACCATCGCCCTCTCCCTCTCCGGTCTGTCCAGCCCCTCCGGCCTTTCCGGCGGCTCCGTTCTTTCCGCTTCCTCCCTTGCCTCCGGCGGCTCCATCCGATCCATCGGTGGGTCCAGCAGATCCGTCGTCTCCATCGACTCCCGCTTTGCCGCCCTTGCCATCCTTCTTGTTCTTGTCGGCATCGGATCCATCGGGTCCGTCGGCCCCATCGGGACCATCGGCGCCGTCGTTTCCGTCGAGGTCGCCGCCTCCGTGCTTCTTTCCGTCCTTGCCAGTCGCGTCTCCGTCTGCCTCGCCGCTCTCTCCTGACAGTCCGTCGGCCCCGTCTCCGTTCTTCCCTCCGTCTCCTCCCTTGCCACCGCGGCTCTTTCCGCTCTTTCCGGAGCCTCCGCTGCCGCCAGCGCCGTTCTTTCCTCCCTTTCCACCCTTTCCAGACTTGCCTCCTTTGCCGCCGGCTCCGTTCTGGAATGGAGTCAGTCTCTCTCTCTTATCTCCCTCTCTCTCTCTCTCTCTCTCTCTCGCTCTCTCCCACCTCGTTGTCGTCGTCTCCATCGTCGATGAGGTCCTGATCGCTGTCGTCGCCCTCATCCAATCCCTCTCCCGAGCGAGAGGCGGGGATAGACGCGTCGGTCACGTCTACAAAGTAGGTGTGACTCGCTTGTACGTTTCATAGCCACTACGTCTTTGACAAGTGGTCGAATATGTAATTTCTTCTCCTGTTTTCGATCATTTTCTCGATTATTACAGCATATACGTTTCTAACCTGTACGTTTCATAGCGGTTTCATAGTATTTGAAGTGTGATTGAATATATCAATTCTATTGCTATACCTTCTGATCGTGTTTTCTATTATTACTGCCTATGTTTCATAGCCACCACCTATTTGGCACATGAATGAACACATCGATTCTTCTCGTTCCTTATTCTCATCACACCCACCGAGGCCCTCGTCCTCGTCTCCCCGGCTGCCGGCGTTCTTCTCGTTCTTCCCGTTCTTCTTGCCTTTTCCTCCGAGCCTGCCACCCTTGCCGCCCCTCCTTCCGTTGCCTTCTCCCTCTCCTCCATCGGATCCGTCGGATCCATCTGATCCATCCAACTCGTCGTCCCCGTCTCCTCCTCGTCCGCCCGTCCTGCCCTTCTTCCCTCCCCTCCTTCCGAGTCCATCCTCGCCAGAGTCGCCGAGTCCGTTGCCCTTGCCGCTCGAGCCAGCTGCAACAGCATTCTCACATTACGTTTCACAACTCACATAAACAGGTGTGCTATTGTTCAAGAAAAGTGAGAAATCGCGCACCTCCATCGCCTCCCTTGTTGACGCTGTTGCTGTTGATGGACGTCGCGTTGGCACTGCCACCATGGATGATGGTCTGGCCGGGCTAGAGAGGGAGTATTAGAGAGAGGGAGGGAGAGACAGAGAGAAGGGGGGGGGGGAGAGACAGAGATGCCGTCCCCACCTGTCCGTTGCCGCCCTCCCTGGCCTGTAGGAAGTGGGTGCGCGTCTGTCCGTCTCCGGTGTGTATGGTGATGTTGATGTTGTGCGTGGCAGGCGCGGGGTGGACGACGATAGTGTGCTGCGAGAGAGTTCATTTAACCAGTGGTTAGTCTCTTCAAACGACTTCGAATATCCTTCAATTTACTCCTGATATGCCTTTGGATTTGCCTTGCGATTGGCCTTCGAATATGTTTTCGAAGAGACTGACCGCATCTTTACAGAACTGTGACATGTTTCACGTGCTCTTTCGGATCTGTCTTGTTATGCGATGTCCATGATAGACATTACATGACATCCTTATTTCATTTTGGTCGGTGCTTACGAGCTTACGTTTCACTGTGATTTCATAACGCGGAATACGACTTTAGAGCAATCACTAACCCTTTCCACAACAACAACACGACCATTGCTCTTATTAAAAGTCTCACTAATGCTTCTGCGTAAAAAGCTTTACGTTTCACTGGCTGACCATAACGGTTGTTGCGTGATTGGAAAACAATTTCTTTTTCGGGATCTTCTTATCAAGAGTCAAAATCATATGAACCCTAGCTCCAATGGTTCCAACAGTTTCATTTTTCATATCAGTCCCTCCCACTCACCCCCTCTCCTCCCCTGTGTCCCGTGAATATGGTCTGCGTGCCGTCTCCATTGCCGTGAGACACCGCCACGCCGTCCTTGCCAGCAGCCCCGCTCTCGCCGCTAGGACGGGCTGGAAGATCAGTTGTGAATCACAGTATATTCTCAATCTCGGTCTATCTGTTGGGAATTTGTCTCCATTGTCAGCTATAAACGTCTTGATTCGACCATTTGACTAGGGCCACCATTGTCGCTCGAAACACTTTTGTATACCACATGGCAACGTTGTTTCCAATGGAGTATAAGTTGCCAGAATAAGTCCACTCACCCTTTCCTCCACCCGCCGCTCCGTCCTTTCCGACCCGGTCCCCGTCTCCCTCCCCATCCACGAACACCCTGCTGTTCACCACCTCGTCCACCGGCCGACCAGCCCCGTCCCCGCCGCGGTTCACGGCGGCCTGAACATGCTCAGTTTACATGCTCAACATTCCCGATTTGCCTTCGAAGTTATCCCAGTCCTTAAAGATACAGTGGCCTATTTTTAACAATTTTTAATGATTTATAGTCCACAAAAACAAAAACAAACTTTAATTGGAACGGAGAAACAAAGGTTCATCGTGATTGAGAAACGCTCATCGGCAACTCTGATCGCAGAATTTCAAATTCCCGCTTGAAAAAAAAACATAGCAAACCCGGTTTGTATCGATAGCTGCGCGTGTCTTGAGTATATCTACCGCACTCAATTTATCTTCCGCAACTATCTCTCGTGGTGTTGTGGATAGCATGCGCGGCTGCTGAAGTGACTAACGCTGGGTCGATGCCCACCGCACCCGCATGTTTTGTGTAATTCCTCACGTGAATTCAACCCCCTTTTCAACTGGTACCGTGTGTTTTCTTGTCGAGCAGAGAAACGCGCGAAATTTGAAAATTTACAATCAGCATGCTATTTGAATAGGACCCTGTATCTTTAAAAACGACGCACCTCGCTTCCCTGTCCGACGAGCTTGTCCTTGTCCGCTCCTCCCTCGGAGGCGCCCTGCCTCGCGCGCACGTTCGCATTCGCCTCGCCGTTCAGACGCGACCACGACGACCACCTATATTTGTAATGGTATATTATGTTATTCATTGTTCATAATATAATAATCTACTGACGTGGTTGAGGACCAGCTAGTCCAGGAGACGGCGCGCCACTCGGATCCGTCGGGGTTCACTCCGCCCGCCCCAGCGCGAGAGAGCACTCGATTCGCGTCCTCGTCGTGACCGATCTGGAATTAAGCAAAGCTCGAAGAAACGTGATTTTGAGTATGTTTGACTAATATTTTCGACATCAGCGCATGTGATTTGCTGGGGCAAAAGAGTTAGCAGCGAGTGGTTTCGATCCACCGACCTCTGGGTTATGGGCCCAGCACGCTTCCACTGCGCCACGCTGCTGATGACAGCGTGCCTCTAGGAACGTACCTTGTCAACGGATGTGCAGCGAGGGCGGCAGATAGTGACACGGTAGCCGTCGCTGAAACGTACAATGGTGAAACGTATGTTTACTATTCCACATCCCTGATATCACAGGATCAATACGCTCTGTCTGATAGGGTAATTCGATGACTTCCCGGTTGTTTCATTCCTCCCCATCGCCCCAGACAGACAAAAATATCCGGATAAGCGAGAGAGTAGGGAGATAGAGGAGGGTGGTCAGAGAAAGAACGCGGCGAAAAGGGCTGGCTTTGTTTCCACGGGAAAACGGGATCTGCGCGACGCGAACGCTCAGCGAAAAAGTGCATTCTTCCGACATTGGAAAGCCAAAGAGAGAGGGGGGAGAGAGAGGGGGGAAGAGAGAGAGAAAGAGAGAGAGGGGGGAGAGAGAGAGATACTCACAGCCTCCTCTCGATCCCCTTGACGAGCAGCGTGGGCGGGGCCTTGTTCTTGAGCAGGAACAGCTTCAGCCTGTACCCGGTGACTCCATCGAACTGCTCCGGAATCTCGGCGGCAGACTGAAATATGCTAATTAGATGGGAAACACGGTTTTATTCCAACAATAGCTGGGATTCATTTCTATCACTGTACATTGAATGCAACGTTCAATTCTGGTGATGCGTCATCGTCTTGGATAGGATCATCCGTCTTCAAATCTCGTTCACTTCAACCCCACACCTGAATGCATATCGCCTGACTCATCCATCCCCCAACAATGAAACATGTCCAACCATAGCTCATTAGGACTCACCGAGAACTGAAATTCTCTCTGGATAGCGAGAGAGAAAAAGAATGGATGTCGTTTGCACCCTATTAGGGCGAACCGTGAGAGGCGAGAGAGGGGAGAGAGAGAGAGGGAGAGAGAGAGAGAGAGCCATTCCGGATGATCGAAAGAAGCGACCACAAATCGTGGAAAAACCAGCGATAAATCTACGGATATTTTCATTTTCATAACCCATAAAATCTCGATACCACCTACACACTCAACACAAAATAGCCATATAATAAAAAAAAGCTGTCTAATCGTAAGTATTCCCACCGTAAATTACTTCTCTTTCAAAAAGACTAAAAAGGTGAAAGTATTGATAAGATTCGGAAGGAGTTAGTTAGATTTAGAAATAGGAAGACATTGACAACATATTTTTGATACTTTTCATGTTGGTCTTTTATCGTTATTACTTAGTTTTCTATTGCCGTGGAAGTAAACACTGAAACTCCAACCTTGAGTACAGCGAGGGGCTTCTCGCCGCTCTTTGCCTCCTCCTGCTGCTTCTTCTCCTCTGCGGCGTGCGTCGACCCGTCCGGCAGCTGGAAAGAGGTGATAAGATCAGTAGAGCAGTAGATCAGTAGACCAATAGATCAATAGATCAGTAGATCAGTGAGGGAATCTACGTGATTTGAAAGATGATAGGTTAGAAAGTGATTGGAATGATAGGATGTAGATCAGTAGATCAGTAGTTCACCTCATAGAGGAAGCAGTCGTTCCCGATGTGAGTGGGGACAGAGTGCGGCTCCCTCGGGTTGAACAGATTGCAGCACGTGTGCTCCACGCTGCAAACGTATCCATTAGACAAAATTATACAGGAAAGAGTACATGTAATTAGCATGGCACACATCCGGTTTCGGTCCCTATCACCAGACCGAATGTGTGATCCCATGTGAAAACGTATCACGTATTGGTTCAACGACACATAATGCTTAAGATCTTCAAAAATGGTAATAGTGACTTCAATTTCCGACCCAGTTGTTGCACCTTACCTCTCACCCGTCATTTAATTCACATCCGAAACGTATTCTCATGTTTCCAGATCACGAATGAGTTCCGTGCCCGAGGCTATTATGCAAATGAAAGGAACAGGGCGCGCGTATGGAAAGCGAGTCTTCGAGACCACCCGCTGACCCTTCAGAGAATTCATCTCGCCTTTCGACACGCGCCACCCATTCATCATGCGTGGAGAGGTCTTTTTGAGACACACGTACCCGAACGGTTTGCTGACCAGCGCTCGCGTCTTTTCAAGAATTCACGTATCCTATGATTACCCCTCACTCCCTCAACCCAGGACCACTTTTTACTATTGCAACCTTGAATCAGTGAGTGCATCTAATCCTCTTAGACGCGGATTGAGGGGGAGATCATACGATTGGTAGGTGCGGGGACGTGTAAACAAGTAAACAAACATGTAAACAAACAAGTAAGCAACTCACGGTGCGGCGGCGGCTCCCTGGTGAACGTGAGCGACAAAGTTGGTCATGCCACCGCATTGCGGCTGCTTCGCATCGTACTCGCACTTCTGCAAATCGATCGATAATCGATAAATCAATACTATCGATTTCAATGTTCAATCTCTGTGAACTCTCTGACCCAGAAACGTTTACAGTTTTTCGAGAGAGCGAAAAAAACAGCAGGGAGATTGAAAGTCGATCACTTTCACTCTGTTGCAAGGGCGGATCACTCGCAAAAAAATGAGAGCGCGCATGACCGCGGCGGATGGACTTTCCATTTCTCTCTCTCTCTCTCTCTCTCTCTCTCTCTCTCTCTCTTTCTCTCTTTCTCTCTCACTGGGTCACATCAAAGAGCAAAACACGTGCGTACAAATAAAAGTAGAGAATGAAACGAACCAGCTTCTGGTATCCACAGAGATCGAGCCTCTGACAGTGCATCCGGATCGTGTCATTGCCGAAGCTTTGCACCACGAGAATCTAAAGTACCGTAGCGTGAGCGCAAGTACAGTAGCATATATTCAAAGTACCGTACCTGGTCTCCCTCGCACTTGTAGGAGAGCGACGCGGCCAGAGGCAGCAGCCCCAGTAGCCACCACAACATACTGTAAACAAAGATGTGAACAAACAAACAAACAATCGCGATCACAACACAGAAAATGGCTGGCACAGGATTTGAGCGGTAGTGGGAACTGGATGGGGTGTGGTCAGTGGGGGGATACCGTAACCGGATGATGATAAGCCAATCAGAGGGGCGGGGCTTGGAGAGGGAGGAAATAGAGAGAGAGAGAGAGAGAGAGAGAGAGAGAGAGAGAGAGGACTCTCGCCCTGTGGGCGGAACAAGGAACGAGTAGCGATAACAACAAAAGGGAAATGGACTGCGAGTCTGGGCGTTTCTGTCAGAGAGAAAGACAACATCCACTTCCGCTGATTTATCTGCCGATCACAAATCACCGACACGCAATCAACCAGTATGCGACCACTGACAATAATCATGTTATAGCAATGAAGGCATACAGAAGCAGCATCGGATTCTAATCGTCGCGATCGCCGGGAATCGCCGGAGGAAACGAACAGGCGTCCGGGAACTGGATCCATAAATCATTGCAGAGGCGCGAGAGAACACTGCGAATTCCACAGCATATCTCTTCTAATCCACTCGTTCGGCTATGCAAATATTGCCGATTTCACGAGGATTAATGGAAGTGATCACTGATGTGGGAGATCGGACAAGAGAGGAGAGAGAGAGAGAGAGAGAGAGAGAGAGAGAGATCCGAAAAGGTACAACCATGTTTCAGATCATACAAAACCCTAGATTACATGTCTTGATGTCAGGTGGAATTCTCGGGGAGTAAAACGGGCTAACAACAATGAATGAATAGACGCGACGATTTTTGAGAGTGGCTTGACACGGTTTGTGGGTTTCCCCTCCGATTTCCGTCTAGGACCTGGCGGGAAGAGCGCGAGATGAAAAGAAACGCCTATTTGGAATTGCAAGGATCTCCCCCCTCCCACATAGCAGCCCGAATAGGGTCAATGGGTAAAACATGGAGCGGCGCCGAGAGAGCGCGCCAAAGCGAGAGGCGCAGAGTGCGCGAGCGGTGATCATGCGAGAAATAACCGCAAAGAGATGCTCGGGATTCGGGATTGACGTCGTTTGATAGTTTGATAACTTCAGTGATCATAGTAGCTTTTGACAATTCAGCCGTCAGTGAAATGAACATATGCCAAGAACCAAATGAACAGAGACAGAAGATAATAGATGATTAAAATCACCGTTCGGTCAAGCACTGGTTGGAATCACTGATTGTGCTGATCAGACTATCATCTCTAGAACGGTCCTCGACAGGAAAGAATGCGGCACACAAACCGGTGAATCGAACTCGCTCGAAGCACTCGGACATCCCGAACAACATGGAAAAAGAAAGAAACATGCTAGACGGATTCGAGCATGTTCATGACTAATGAAATCTAGCAAAAAAAAAAGAATCGATAGAACGTCAATATTGCACGCCTGTGGGCCGAGAGACACGCATAATTCTCGGGAGAACACACAGACATATCCTGACTCTCGGATCAGAGAGAGAGAGAGAGAGAGAGAGAGAGAGAGAGAGAGAGAGAGAGAGGAGGAGAGAGAGGGGGGAGGGGGGAGAGATGGGTGTCGCACAGCCAGTTCGCACGCACTGACCTCATTCGCTGTCTCTCTTTCATCTCGCACAAGTCTCATTTTCATTTCGCTCGTGGTTCGGAAAAAAACGACCTTCTCTCTTTCTGTGGAAATTAGGGGAAATCCGCACTCCGGATTTCACACTCTGAGCGAAACGAAAACGCGCAAATGAGACTGGAACTGTTTTCGCGCAAAAAGACGGAATAGGCACAAATGAATTATAAACTGCGGTTACGGTCATTGGGAAACGGTTTCGAGGAAAAAGTGGATGCGGTTGAGAAGAGGTGAGTAGCCAACAACCCCACTACAAAAGAAGAGAAAGAGAGAGGGGGGGGGGGGAGAGCGAGAGAGAGAGAGAGAGAGAGAGAGAGAGAGAGAGAGAGAGAGAGAGAGAGAGATTAGGTATAGAGGCGAGTAATGGGACGGGTTTGGACGCGGGACGAGAATCTCGAGGGATCAAGAAACTCGAAGGATTTGTGGATATGCATGCAATTAAAAATATTAAAAAAGGTAAAAGGCTAATCGAGAAACGAAGAGAACTTCACTACTTAGCATAGTCAAAAGAAAAGAAAACAAGTAGCGCTAATAATAAAAGTAAGTAGGAAGACGAATGATTTATGCGATTGGCGTGATGAAATCTCTCCATGGAAGCCCCCGTTTCAGAAACACGTCAATTCAATCTAGAGAGATCAGATGAGGCGATACAAACAGACATCGTTTCTGGAAAGAAAACCGTTTTACACAGAAAACCAATATAATCAAGTAACCGCAACTCGACCGCAAGAAAAATTGTACTGATGAAACAGTTTTTGGTACAGCATTTAGGGCGATTTTAAAGAACAAAATTAACCTCACAATTAATACTTCGAGTTTTAGAAAACAACGACGACTCTCTGATGTTTTTTTTTATTCTCGCCAGTTGAAGGGGTTATTTTTTTTTAATTCAAGTTGGTCCCTCCACAATTTTCATTCCGCCTAACGCTATTATACTCGCTGAAGGAAACAAAAGTGATACGCGGAAATGAACCCACTCTAGCACTTACTCCATGACGCAATGCCTGTGAGCCCCGTTGCGGCTCCCAGCTCGCAGCTCCGAATCTCTTCGAATCTTCTTCTGTCCAGATGCTGCTCATCCCCGACGCGCTCACACAGGCAGCTTGCGCACTCGTCTTGGCAGATTCTTATAAAAACATGGTCATATACACAGTTTTTCATGCTGATTCCGAATATGAGCATAACTTTTCCTAAATGGTTGTTTGAAACCAATTTGGACAGCCACCGAATAGACTACCCATGAAATGAAAATGACCTGTCGACAACAGCAGCGTGGCCGAATGGATAGTGAATTGGAAAGTTGAAAATGACAAATCTGAAAATGGTTATCTGGAAAACTGGCTAGCGCTGATTGGTACACGTAATGAGCGAACAGTGAGGTAGCCAGCTTTCCAGATAACCAATTTCAGATTTGCATAATTATCGAGAGGACAGGGCGACATACGCCGTCAAAGAGAACCGGCAAAAAGTTTTGCCGCATAGCGGCATTGCCTCGATACCGCACCTGTCATTTTCAACTTTCCAACTCATTATCCTTTCGGTCACGCTGCTGTTGTCGACACGTCATTTCATGGGTGGTCTATTCGGTGGCTGTCCAAATTGGTTTCAAACAACCATTTAGGAAAAGTTATGCTCATATTCGGAATCATCATGAAAAACTGTGCATATGACCATGTTTTCATAAGAATACGCCAAGACGAGTGCGCAAGCTGCCCGTGTCAGCGACCCCGAGGTGAACATCCATATCGATTGATATCGATTGAAACTTGAAGAGTCACCAGCAATCCAGGTTCGACCCAGCGGGTGGGGAACGTATGTACGTCCGGATGACTCGCACCAGGATGGCAGCTTCAAAGGTTCCGAATTGGTGAATACTGCTTTTTATATTTTTGCCCTTAAGTTTCAAGTTTATTTCGTGTGCAAGTCAAACACTTTCTGTTCAAATTTTATCCCGATAAATTCAAGTGTTAATACTATGGTGAAATTCATCAATTTTACTTTTTCAGCGAATGCACAGCCGCCGCTGCTCCTCGTCGAGCAAGACGAGGTCGAACACCTTACGCACGAATGCGCGACTTGCGTCCACCGTGGCCTCTCCCAGGTTGTCGCTGAATTCGACGTGAGCGGCCAGTGCCTCTACTTCCTCGCCCACTTGGGTGTCGTCAGTGACGCACTGGGTGGAGCCTGGAATGCTGGTGACTCGATTCATCCCGCGCCTTCAGCACTCCCTGACAACAGATCGGGCACAGACTGTCCGCGAGTCAAAAATATACGGCATATACAGTGTGACGTATGCTTCGCATACGGAAACTTAGCATGCACTCAACGACACCCTCTGATGCTATCATCTCTCGCACACGAGCTTCGCTGACTCGTCTCTCTCACACGCGATTCACACGTGCTCCGCCTCGCGCTTCGCACGTGCACCAAACGCGCATCGCACGTGCTTGTGATCTCTCGTCCTCGCGCTCTCTCCTCTCTCACCCGCGCTTCGCATCATGTGTGAATCAATGAGAGAGAGAGTACAGGCAGACAGTGAGAGAGGGGCTTCTGGCTACATTCCTCAAAAAACCAACCGACCAATCAACCTAAATCCAATTGCATCATTTTCCACACCACTCTCATGATCACTCCACTTCATGTCCGAGACAAATGCTAATTTGTTGTCATTCCAGACCACAATCGCCTGCCGGCGATCTCCTCGGCACTTCTCCCGCACCTCATCACGCCACCACCCGTCCGTATAAAGACGGCAAAAATTGAAAAGACCGATGGATCCGGGCACGAAAATTTCAAATGGATGATACGGTAACTAAGATCTTTCATGTTTTCGCGAGCTTACGTTTCACCAGAAATTGATAAGAAATGACCGTCATTACTTTTCGATAAACGCAGTGAGGTCGCTCAGAATTAGCAGCCAGCAGACATTGCTTCTATGGCGCAACTTGTTAAAGTTTCGCCTGACAATCACGGGTCGCGAGTTCGGATCCGCTGACTAGTTTTGCTATAACTCTTTCGATACAGTCAGCCTACCTGCGAATCATAACTCGTGTAGAATTCAGTCAATCATTTGGGATTTTTGTCCACCTATAAGCGCTCCTCGGAGCCACTCAGATGGTCAACTTCATCTACACTTTCTTTTGCTCCTTTTCTCGGGATAAAACTGCCTTCTCGTGCCGTATCACGTGTGTGTGTGTGTTCTTGTGTGTGTTGGGCAAGGTGCAAGCCACGTTCAACTCCGCTGTCGCCCACCTTGACCAGGTGGCGGTATGAGTTACTACAGTAAACGGAACAATGCCGTACAA
The DNA here is from genome assembly GCA_963966185.1 of Rhabditoides inermis. NCBI lineage: Eukaryota > Metazoa > Nematoda > Chromadorea > Rhabditida > Rhabditidae > Rhabditoides > Rhabditoides inermis. The sequence goes on from CAWZYM010000425.1 coordinate 514,323, forward strand.
AAATGATCGTTTTCCATCAGAGGTCGAGTTCTCCACGAGCGTCGGGATCTTTGTGTTCTCCTCCTTCTGCTGGGTCTCCTGAGAACGAGAGGTTATTTACAGTAACTCAAGGCGAAAGTAGTACCTGGTGTGCCTGTCTCTGCGGGGAGCAGTACGTCGGGCAGACGGGTCGTCGGGCGTCGCACGTGCTCTCTCCATCTCTCACCCGCGCGCCGCGTCGCGCATGAGTCAATGAGATAATACAGGCAGACAATAAGAGGCTTCTCGCCACATTCCTCAAGATCAACCAATCAACCAGGCTACACTCAATCAAACCACTTCCCACACCACATTCAATATCACTTCCCATCATCTTGGGAACGATGATGGGAAGTGATATTGTGTTGAATGTGTTGTCATTCCAAGCCCAATCGCCTTCCGGCGATCTCTCCGGCGCCCTTTCCTCACCACATCACGCCACCATCCCTACAGTATATAAGTCCTCCGCCAAGCTGCTTTGTGGTCAACCTTCCATTTGCTTATTGCAACTTATCACTTTTCTCGTTTATAAATGTGCTTTCTTGCTGTATACTGTATACGCATTGTGTGTGTGTGTGTTTCGGTAGAAGCTAGTCGCCACGTTCAAATCCTCTGTCTCACCTTGATCAGGTGGCGACACGAGTTACTTACATTTCATTAGACTTACATTTCATTAGAACCAACACTTTTCTAGATGTATACTCTCACGTCTTCGCTGCTGTCACGACAACTTTCTAGAGACAGTTCGAACGTCTCTTCTGTCAACTCTCAAGTATCCGCATCTATCACATCACTTTTCTAGAAGCAGTTCTATGCTCTCATCTGTCTACTCTCACGCCTTCGCAGCGGTCACAACACTCAAGTAGCCGCGGCGATGACAAGATTTTTTTCTAGAGACAGTAGGTCTATGCTCTCTTCTCTCTACTCTCACGCTTCCCATCGGGCACAACACTTTTCTAGAAACATTTCTATGCTCTCTTCTGTCTACTCTCACGTATCCGCATCGATCACATCACTTGCATCACTTCTCTAGAAGCAGTTCTATGCTCTCTTCTGTCTACTCTCACGTATCCGCATCGATCACATCACTTGCATCACTTCTCTAGAAGCAGTTCTATGCTCTCTTCTGTCTACTCTCACGTATCCGCATCGATCACAACACTTTTCTAGAAGCAGTTCTATGCTCTCTTCTGTCTACTCTCACGTATCCGCATCGATCACATCACTTGCATCACTTCTCTAGAAGCAGTTCTATGCTCTCTTCTGTCTACTCTCACGTATCCGCATCGATCACATCACTTGCATCACTTCTCTAGAAGCAGTTCTATGCTCTCTTCTGTCTACTCTCACGTATCCGCATCGATCACAACACTTTTCTAGAAGCAGTTCTATGCTCTCTTCTGTCTACTCTCACGTATCCGCATCGATCACATCACTTGCATCACTTCTCTAGAAGCAGTTCTATGCTCTCTTCTGTCTACTCTCACGTATCCGCATCGATCACATCACTTGCATCACTTCTCTAGAAGCAGTTCTATGCTCTCTTCTGTCTACTCTCACGTATCCGCATCGATCACAACACTTTTCTAGAAGCAGTTCTATGCTCTCTTCTGTCTACTCTCACGTATCCGCATCGATCACATCACTTGCATCACTTCTCTAGAAGCAGTTCTATGCTCTCTTCTGTCTACTCTCACGTATCCGCATCGATCACATCACTTGCATCACTTCTCTAGAAGCAGTTCTATGCTCTCTTCTGTCTACTCTCACGTATCCGCATCGATCACAACACTTTTCTAGAAGCAGTTCTATGCTCTCTTCTGTCTACTCTCACGTCTCCGCATCGATCACATCACTTGCATCACTTCTCTAGAAGCAGTTCTATGCTCTCTTCTGTCTACTCTCACGTATCCGCATCGATCACATCACTTGCATCACTTCTCTAGAAGCAGTTCTATGCTCTCTTCTGTCTACTCTCACGTATCCGCATCGATCACAACACTTTTCTAGAAACATTTCTATGCTCTCTTCTGTCTACTCTCACGTATCCGCATCGATCACATCACTTGCATCACTTCTCTAGAAGCAGTTCTATGCTCTCTTCTGTCTACTCTCACGTATCCGCATCGATCACAACACTTTTCTAGAAGCAGTTCTATGCTCTCTTCTGTCTACTCTCACGTATCCGCATCGATCACATCACTTGCATCACTTCTCTAGAAGCAGTTCTATGCTCTCTTCTGTCTACTCTCACGTATCCGCATCGATCACATCACTTTTCTAGAAACATTTCTATGCTCTCTTCTGTCTACTCTCACGTATCCGCATCGATCACATCACTTGCATCACTTCTCTAGAAGCAGTTCTATGCTCTCTTCTGTCTACTCTCACGTATCCGCATCGATCACAACACTTTTCTAGAAACATTTCTATGCTCTCTTCTGTCTACTCTCACGTATCCGCATCGATCACATCACTTGCATCACTTCTCTAGAAGCAGTTCTATGCTCTCTTCTGTCTACTCTCACGTATCCGCATCGATCACATCACTTTTCTAGAAACATTTCTATGCTCTCTTCTGTCTACTCTCACGTATCCGCATCGATCACATCACTTGCATCACTTCTCTAGAAGCAGTTCTATGCTCTCTTCTGTCTACTCTCACGTATCCGCATCGATCACAACACTTTTCTAGAAACATTTCTATGCTATCTTCTGTCTACTCTCACGTATCCGCATCGATCACATCACTTGCATCACTTCTCTAGAAGCAGTTCTATGCTCTCTTCTGTCTACTCTCACGTATCCGCATCGATCACAACACTTTTCTAGAAACATTTCTATGCTCTCTTCTGTCTACTCTCACGTATCCGCATCGATCACATCACTTGCATCACTTCTCTAGAAGCAGTTCTATGCTCTCTTCTGTCTACTCTCACGTATCCGCATCGATCACATCACTTGCATCACTTCTCTAGAAGCAGTTCTATGCTCTCTTCTGTCTACTCTCACGTATCCGCATCGATCACATCACTTGCATCACTTCTCTAGAAGCAGTTCTATGCTCTCTTCTGTCTACTCTCACGTCTCCGCATCGATCACATCACTTTTCTAGAAGCAGTTCTATGCTCTCTTCTGTCTACTCTCACGTATCCGCATCGATCACATCACTTGCATCACTTCTCTAGAAGCAGTTCTATGCTCTCTTCTGTCTACTCTCACGTCTCCGCATCGATCACATCACTTTTCTAGAAGCAGTTCTATGCTCTCTTCTGTCTACTCTCACGTATCCGCATCGATCACATCACTTGCATCACTTCTCTAGAAGCAGTTCTATGCTCTCTTCTGTCTACTCTCACGTATCCGCATCGATCACATCACTTGCATCAGTTCTCTAGAAGCAGTTCTATGCTCTCTTCTGTCTACTCTCACGTATCCGCATCGATCACATCACTTGCATCACTTCTCTAGAAGCAGTTCTATGCTCTCTTCTGTCTACTCTCACGTATCCGCATCGATCACATCACTTGCATCACTTCTCTAGAAGCAGTTCTATGCTCTCTTCTGTCTACTCTCACGTCTCCGCATCGATCACATCACTTGCATCACTTCTCTAGAAGCAGTTCTATGCTCTCTTCTGTCTACTCTCACGTATCCGCATCGATCACAACACTTTTCTAGAAGCAGTTCTATGCCTTCTTCTGTCTACTCTCACGTATCCGCATTGATCACATCACTTCTCTAGAAGCAGTTCTATGCTCTCTTCTGTCTACTCTCACGTATCCGCATCGATCACATCACTTTTCTAGAAGCAGTTCTATGCCCTCTTCTGTCTACTCTCACGTATCCGCATCGATCACATCACTTCTCTAGAAGCAGTTCTATGCTCTCTTCTGTCTACTCTCACGCTGTTTGTATGCCCCACTTCTGACATTTAGGGATATTTTAAGCGATCGGTTGTATATTCCGGTTTCAGTGATATAATAAAGCATTGGGTATACAATCCGTCATCAGCTGTTCAGCTGATTTTTTTTACTTGTATGTTCGCCTTTGCATGTAAACATTTTGTATTTTTTTAATAATAGTCATGTTTCTTAGAAGTAGGTGTTGTTGTATTTTTATTCGTCATATCTATCGATTTCAACAAACAGCCAGTTCACTCATTCATTCTCCTACGTGTTTTCGCGTCTGATTCTGATTCCTTCTTCGTGATCCATGATGTATTGATAACGAGCATGCCTGACCACTCTTGATGTCTCGCCTCTGTGAAGCCAAGAATCAACCTCTTGGCAGCACGTGAATACATTTTTAGAGATATTGGAAAACATGTGAACACATATTCGTTTCATACATGAGGTTATCTAATTATGAACAAGAGGTTTAACAACATTCGCAAACACAAAAAAGTGACTTTGGTGCAAACTCGACGTTGTGATTGTGACTTTTCTAGTAGATCCAATCCAGAATCGATATGATATCGGAACCGCCCGCCAATTCCCACGAGTGATCTATGCTAATGTGTGCGCGAGTGCAGAGATCATTGAGTGCTGTCAGCGACTGATCGTATGGATTGCAGGGGTGAACGACATAGTGATGAACTGGTCGGGCGGTCTGCATCACGCAAAGAAGGTGTGGTGCTACCTCCGGATTGAGTATGGGATGACGTCATGGATTGTAGGCGGAGGCGTCCGGATTCTGCTACGTGAACGACATTGTGCTGGGCATTCTTGAGAGGAGGGAAGAGGGAGAAAGGGAGGTGGCGATTGTGTGTGTGTGTGATGATATTGACAAAGAGTGCATGAAGTGTTCAATTGGACAACTATTATGAGGGAGGGAGGGAGAGAGACGTGAGCGGTATTCGATGGCTGTCGTTTTTCTCAAATTTTTGATCGATTACCGATCTGTTTCAGATCCTAAGCTGCGGACACTGCGTGAGGACATGGACGACACCTCCACGATATCGATCACGCCCCAAGGTTTTCATGTGAGTACTCAGAGTGAATCGAGTCATGTGAAACAACAAACACTTTTGTACAATTTTTATTCACACAAATTTAAGTTTACAATGGTAAGATGTTCATATATTTTACTTTTTCAGAGTTGGCACGGCCTCCACTGCTCCTTTCCGGATCTCGTCGTGCAGGACGAGCTTGAAGACTTTGTGCACGAATGCGCGACTTGCGCTCACCGTGGCCTCTCCCAGGTTGTCGCTGTGACCGGCTTCGATCTCGATGTGCGCAGGCCAGCGCCTCTCCCTCAGCGTCTGCGCCGCCTCCCTCCTCGCCCACTTGGGTGTCGTCAGTCTCGCGCTGAGTTTGAACTGGAATGCTGGAGACTCGATGCATCCCGCGCCTTCAACACTCACGGAGACGACCGGTAGTGTCGTCGACGGCGATGGGCGGGGCCACAGACTGTGCGTGAATCGAAAAATATACGGGATATATACAGTAACTGGAATAATTGCGTACCGAGTCGAGATCTTTTTCTTCACAAGCGGCGGGTTCTGCGTGTTGACGTCTTCCGGACGAGTCTTCAAAACAAGATGTTTTCCACTACCCGATGCGAAAAGTAGTACCTGTTTTGCCTGTCGCTCCATAGCTGCCCTCAGCATGTGCTCGCGCGAGCTGCCGCGAATGCGCACTCCCTTCTCCTTGCTCTTCTTGGCGTTTTCCCTTGCTCTTCTTTCCACTCTCCCTACTTTTCTTCTTGGGCGACGCCTCGCGGAAGCTCTTGTTATTGGCAACCTGCAATCATGTCGTACATATATAACTCAAGATGAGGACAAGAAGAGAACTGACTATATCTATAAACTTACCGTCTTCTTAGGTTTCTTCTTGTCGACGGACTTGGAAGAGCAGTAGGAGCGGGCTAGAAGCATTGGTGAGAACCATTGGTGGGAAGCCGACGAGAGGAGAAGCAAGATAGGTGCAGAAACTCACACAGCTGTCCGGGCGGGGCAGATCCGGGCGGGGCAGATCCGGGCGGGGCAGATCCGGGCGGGCAGATCCGGGCGGGGCAGATCCGGGCGAGGCAGATCCGAGTCCGGGCGGGGTCGGATGCGAGTGGGTGGTGGGCATCGCGCCGCCTTCCACCACCTGCAACTCCTCGAATGACCACATCATTCCTGGCCAGGCCACGGCAAATTGCTTCGGAACTTTGTTCAAAATAAAATTATGCTAATTGACGACGAAGAAAAGATGAGAAGAGAGAGAGAGAGAGAGAGAGAGAGAGAGAGAGAGAGGGGAGAGAGGGGGAGAGACACACACACACAGAGACAGAGAGACAGATTTGAAGAGAGGGGAGAGAGGTGGTTGGCTACCTTCTCCAGAGTCCCGTCTTTCGGGATGACGTCGTTGAGTGCGCGGAAGTATGCTCCTCGCAGTCCCTTCTCCTTTCTCCCCCTTCTGGAACGCGGTCCCATTTGCCGCGCAGTGCGCGTACGTGACGCATCAAATTTCTGAAGTTGAAGCGAAATGAGTAAGAACATACAACAGAGACTACCCGATGGCGTCTTTCTCGGGTTCGACTCCAAACTCTGCGAGCAGCAGGCGGGCGTAGGTGGAGGGGTGCGCCTCTCCTCGACACTTGAGCACGCACCAGACAGCCGCCGTCAGCTTGAGTGTACTCTGAACGTGCACATGACCTGCGCCCCTCCCCCCCCTATGACCGCGTCTCAATTATTAGCTAGCTACCATGGCCGTCGGAATCACGGTGGTAACACGCTTCCGCCAAGTCGGGCGGAATCAGCTTCTCTGCTGGCATACACCGCGCCACGACTGCCACTGAGATGACAATAACCCATGTATCCGCGCTGTTGGGGGCGTGAACGTGACATTTATGCACAGCGATGCAATCTTATGATAGGGCGCTTTTATACTCCGCCGCCGCCGCTAGCGGCGTAGTGCAAAAGATACAAATATCGATCGACGCCGGTGGCCGCTCGCGCCACCCTTTATACTCGAACGCCGCCCTCTCCAGCGGCGAAAATGCTCGCGAGTATTTTTCGCCGCTGTGGCGAGGGTATCGTGCTTGAAATCTGATAATTTTGTTTCATAACTTTGCTTCAAATCTGATAATTTTGTTTCATAACTTTTCCTTGTAATACGGAACTGCAATACGATGGTTAGTCGTATCCTAGTCCTAGTCCTAGTATTACTTAGTACTATGGAAAGAAATCTCAGATCAGTGATCATCTCACCGGGGACTGTACATGTCTCCTCTCCGCAGTGTTGCTCTGCTCTCCCCGCCTGGCCAGCATCTGAAAGATCACCGGTTTGTTGACATATTTGTTTAATTGTTTGCTGGGGCCGGGTTGGCCAAGTGGATAGCGTCACAGCTTGCTAAGCGAACGGCCGATCGTTCGATTTCCCTCGCGGGCAATTGTTCTGCCGAATTCCACTACCTCCCGGTGGGCCACGTATAAACCCACTCTCACCCTCTGACAGCCCTACCATCGGCGGCGGCAGTCTTTCAAGATCTTCTACCACGCCTCGCATCCGGAACTGGTCACTTCGCGATGTTCACGCCCATCTACCATGAACAATCAGGACTCGCGCCGCACTGTTCTAGCCAAGGAGCCCCAATACCCCACTGTAGGATTGTGTGTGCTTCCAGATAACCCATCATGCTACCATTGTATGTACATGTCGGAATCAGGCTGATAAACAAACAAACAAACAAACATTGTTTGTTTATCTCTTCACTTTTTTCAGGCGATCAACACGCTTGTCTTTGCGCACGCATTTGTCGTGTTCAAGAGGAAGCAAGGTACCGTAACCTACAGATTCCTCTACCGTACACCAAATTCACCCTACCGTATTCCTACTAAGATCCCAAATCTGGCCTTGTACAAGCACCATGCAGCTGTGTTCGCGACCGGAGGAGGACGATGCCGAGAGACGAGTACACACAAGCAGACCTGGAGAACTACATGAGGTTATTTACTTGATTGTTTACATGTTTACTTGTTTGTTTACTTGTGTACATGTTTGTTTACTGATCTGCCCGACAATCTGCTCACCCGATGAGCTTCAAGGAGATGTGCAAGATGAACGGCGCGGGCAAGTACAGCGAGGTGAATTCGAATAAAAAGATACGGACGTTACTATTGGCGTCATTGGGGATGTGTCGGGCAGTAAAAAACCTAGAGACGCAGTTACGCAGTAATAGTAGTAGATCAGTTGAATGTACTACATGAGACGTTAGAATTTCAAAGTAGAGACGCCAGACTCAAAGTTTGTTGGCCAAATATCTTCGGAAAGATCTCAGACTTCAGTATTATGAAGCGATTAAAAAATTATGTTCTGGTAAATCCAATCCTTTCTTTTCAGAGACAGCTAGAACCGCGCGGCTCTTCGGAGCAGGAGGCTGCTCGGGAGGAGACGAGGGCGGTGATCTTTCAGATGCTGGCCAGGCGGGGAGAGCAGAGCAACACTGCGGAGAGGAGACATGTACAGTCCCCGGTGAGATGATCACTGATCTGAGATTTCTTTCCATAGTACTAAGTAATACTAGGACTAGGACTAGGATACGACTAACCATCGTATTGCAGTTCCGTATTACAACAAAAGTTATGAAACAAAATTATCAGATTTGAAGCAAAGTTATGAAACAAAATTATCAGATTTCAAGCACGATACCCTCGCCACAGCGGCGAAAAATACTCGCGAGCATTTTCGCCGCTGGAGAGGGGCGGCGTTCGAGTATAAAGGGGTGCGCGAGCGGCCACCGGCGTCGATCGATATTTGTATCTTTTGCACTACGCCGCTAGCGGCGGCGGCGGAGTATAAAAGCGCCCTATCATAGATTGCATCGCTGTGCATAAATGTCACGTTCACGCCCCAACAGCGCGGATACTGGGTCATTGTCATCTCAGTGGCAGTCGTGGCGCGGTGTATGCCAGCAGAGAAGCTGATTCCGCCCGACTTGGCGGAAGCGTGTTACCACCGTGATTCCGACGGCCAGGTAGCTAGCTAATAACTGAGACGCGGTCATAGGGGGGGGAGGGGCGCAGGTCATGTGCACGTTCAGAGTACACTCAAGCTGACGGCGGCTGTCTGGTGCGTGCTCAAGTGTCGAGGAGAGGCGCACCCCTCCACCTACGCCCGCCTGCTTCTCGCAGAGTTCGGAGTCGAACCCGAGAAAGACGCCATCGGGTAGTCTCTGTTGTATGTTCTTACTCATTTCGCTTCAACTTCAGAAATTTGATGCGTCACGTACGCGCCTGCGCGGCAAATGGGACCGCGTTCCAGAAGGGGAGAAAGGAGAAGGGACTGCGAGGAGCATACTTCCGCGCACTCAACGACGTCATCCCGAAAGACGGGACTCTGGAGAAGGTAGCCAACCACCTCTCTGTCTCTCTGTCTCTGTGTGTGTGTGTCTCTCTCTCTCTCCCTCTCTCTCCCCCTTTCTCTCTCTCTCTCTCTTCTCTCATCTTTTCTTCGTCGTCAATTAGCATAATTTTATTTTGAACAAAGTTCCGAAGCAATTGCCGTGGCCTGGCCAAGAATGATGTGGTCATTCGAGGAGTTGCAGGTGGTGGAAGGCCCGGATCTGCCCCGCCCGGATCTGCCCCGCCCGGACAGCTGTGTGAGTTTCTGCACCTATCTTGCTTCTCCTCTCGTCTGCTTCCCACCAATGGTTCTCACCAATGCTTCTAGCCCGCTCCTACTGCTCTTCCAAGTCTGTCGACAAGAAAAACCTAAAAAGACGGTAAGTTATAGATATAGTCAGTTCTCTTCTTGTCCTCATCTTGAGTTATATATGTACGACATTATTGCAGGTTGCCAATAACAAGAGCTTCCGCGAGGCGTCGCCCAAGAAGAAAAGTAGGGAGAGTGGCAAGAAGAGCAAGGAGAACGCCAAGAAGAGCAAGGAGAAGGGAGTGCGCGCTCGCGGCAGCTCGCGCGAGCACATGCTGAGAGCAGCCATGCAGCGACAGGCACACCAGGTACTACTTTCGCCTCGGGTGTGGAAAACATCTTGTTTTGAAGACTCGTCCGGAAGACGTCAACACGCAGAACCCGCCGCTTGTGGAGAAAAAGATCTCGGTACGCAATTATTCCAGTTACTGTATATCCCGTATATTTTCGATTCACGCACAGTCTGTGGCCCGCCCATCGCCGTCGACGACACTACCGGTTGTCTCTGTGAGTGTTGAAGGCGCGGGATGCATCGAGTCTCCAGCATTCCAGGTTCAACTCAGCGCGAGACTGACGACACCCAAGTGGGCGAGGAGGGAGGCGGCGCAGACGCTGAGGGAGAGGCGCTGGCCGCGCGCATCGAGCTCGAAGCCTGTTACAGCGACAACCTGGGAGAGGCCACGGTGGGCGCAAGTCGCGCATTCGTGCACAAAGTCTTCAAGCTCGTCCTGCACGACGAGATCCGGAAAGGAGCAGTCGAGGCCGTGCAAACTCTGAAAAAGTAAAATATATGAACATCTTACCATTGTAAACTTAAATTTGTGTGAATAAAAATTGTACAAAAGTGTTTGTTATTTCACATGACTCGATTCACTCTGAGTACTCACATGAAAACGTTGGGGCGTGATCGATATCGTGGAAGTGTCGTCCATGTCCTCACGCAGTGTCCGCAGCTTAGGATCTGAAACAGATCGGTAATCGATCGAAAATTTGAGAAAAACGACAGCCATCGAATACCGCTCACGTCTCTCTCCCTCCCTCCCTCATAATAGTTGTCCAATTGAACACTTCATGCACTCTTTGTCAATATCTATGTACATCACACACACACAATCCCCACCTCCCTTTCTCCCTCTTCCCTCCTCTCAAGAATGCCCAGCACAATGTAGTTCACGTAGCAGAATCCGGACGCCTCCGCCTACAATCCATGACGTCATCCCATACTCAATCCGGAGGTAGCACCACACCTTCTTTGCGTGATGCAGACCGCCCGACCAGTTCATCACTATGTCGTTCACCCCTGCAATCCATACGATCAGTCGCTGACAGCACTCAATGATCTCTGCACTCGCGCACACATTAGCATAGATCACTCGTGGGAATTGGCGGGCGGAGCCAGACCGGCCGGACCGTGCAACTCCACCACCTAAACACTTATCGTACAGTACTCTCTATTCAAGAATACAGTAACCCTCGTAGCTTACCTTCATGCCGACGAGTCCACTGGGTACGAATGAGACGGCCTCTATGGTGGAGAGGGAGACGAGCATGTTGATGGCCTGCTGGAATTCGGCAAGCAGAGAGCACACGTCCGAACCCATCTCGGAGATCTGCACGCAATAATTACCACATTAAAAATGATGAAATTGAACAGTATGTTTCACGTTACATCCATATATTCCGTATGCACTCAGCTTAACATTTCTTGTCAAAAACATTATTTTCTTTAAAAAGTACTTGCGTAAAGAGATTCACTTTGTCTTAACCCAATGCAACAAAAGCACATGCATAAAATATGAAACGTTTACAAATACTAACACAAGTTATCGATTTATTGATTGGTCTTACCTTGAACTTGTCCTCGCTAAAGATTTCGTTCCTGATCGTCTGCAGGAGAGCATGGTTCGAGCAGTAGAGCAGGCGGTTCCACGTGAGGTCAAACTAAAACAGTATAAAACAACGGTACATCAGATACAGAAGCTACAGTAATTCTTAATACAGTACTCCCACTCACATCGCTGGCGAGGTTGCTGAGCGTGTCGAGCGCATTCGTGTACAACGGAGACCAGCGACTGTTCGCACACAGCAACAGGAAACTGTAAGTAAGAAATGAATACCAGGATCTCTACAAATTATCGGGAGCACAACTCACCTGATTGAAAAAGTACAACATTGCAAATAACTCACTTAACGAGCGGTAAACGTTAATTTTTACGGTGCAAAAAAAAGCAATCAATCCAAACGCACCGTCGTCAAAGACTCCTGCGTGGGCGACGAGGAGGGCGAGCATGTGGGGCGCGTTGCAAAGTCTACCTACAATGCAAGTGTCGTTCTGAGTAGTGTATGATTCACGAATGCTGTCAATCCAATGTATACTACTTTCTTCGGTTCTTGGTGACATGACATAACATTCATGGAACATCACCGATTTACCCACTCGAACACGTGCAATTCATTGCTCAATCAGTACTGAGTCCAGTGATCCAATTCCTACTCTTCCCACTCACCTCATTGGGCAGTGAGGAGAGGAGCGACTTGGTGAGGCGGGCGTAGTCCACGTCTCCGGATGCGCGGGGCGCCTGCTGCGGCTGCTGCTGGTGGAAGTGGCTTGAGGGAGTCGCCGCCGACACCAGACGGTGCGACTGCATCAGACCGATGTCCTGCAAAACGTGCGTTTCAATTGTAGTTGTTTTTTGTTCAGGCGAAACAGGTCAACGATTAACATGTGCTACTCGAGATAAATAATCTGATTGTGGATTCTGATGCCAAAGTCGTGATTAGCTCACAGTAAAATAATCAGACGACACATTACAGTGAAACGTATGTAGATCTCACAAACTAAGAATCAAAAACAAACCTTGACCAGCATCGACGTCGTCTGATCGCCAGTCACGAACTGCACATCCGCATACAGCATCCTGGATATCGAACAATGAAGAACAATCTCAATAACCCAATCCACTCCGACTCACTTGAGAGCGTTGCTGAACTGCTGGAGGCTGCCGCTAAGCGAGTGGTAGATGTTGCGGAGGTCGTCGACATACGCCGCGTACAGCTCCACGCCTCCATCGTGTCCCCCTCGCAGTTCTGCCGGATCCACTGCGCCGTCAGCTGGTCCACCTTGTGGTTCCCCACGTTCACGTTAGCCGGAGCGATACGCTGCCCGATAGACTGCGGTTCCGGGGGCGGGGCGTGAGAGGGCGGAGAGCGCGCCGGAGTATGCTACGGCCTCCAGCCAGCATGGAGTGGCCGTGGGGCAGAGTTTGTGAGGCTAAAACCACAATGATGATCAAAAGGAAATATGATTCACATCCAGCATATACGACCCAAATCACAAAAGTCAATCAATTGTCATCTGTGAAGCCAAGAATCAACCTCTTGGCAGCACGTGAATACATTTTTAGAGATATTGGAAAACATGTGAACACATATTTGTTTCATACATGAGGTTATCTAATTATGAACAAGAGGTTTAAAGGATGTATCCGGACAATGTATTATTCCCTGATCTTCAGGATGGAGATGCTTTCGTTCTCTTCAATGAAGACGAGTTTTAAAGTTCTGTTTGCGCAGAAAAGTAGGTAAAATACAAACAATTTTTCCACGTTCATACAATTTCAAAAGAAAGTTTCATTGACGAGAACAAAAACGACCCCAACCTGAAGATCAGGCAAGATTAGATTGTCCGGATAAATCCTTTAACAACATTCGAAACACAAAAAAGTCACTTTGGTGCAAACTCGACGTTGTGATTGTGACTTTTCTAGTAGATCCAATCCAGAATCGATATGATATCGCTGAGAATGCAAAAGTAAATCAAACAACACAACGCAAAGCACGTAAACAGCAACAAAAAACGTCTGCTATCAATTTTAGGCCAATAAAAACATGCATTTCACAACACGTGCACGATCGATAATGATTACGGTTATAATTTGGGCGTTGCAGGACCAAATACGCCTCGAGTCTGTCAATAGGAACGTATGAATGTGTTTGAAGTTTAAACTTATGAATAAATGGCATGCATGCATTATTTTTTAGTTAATTTTATTTTAATTGAATTTACAGTAAATCTAAACACTCGACTACACTCGTGTCAGTTGTTGATCCCGGCAGTAATAAATATGTAGCAAATAAAGACTACACTCACGTAAAATCAACGCAAGAAACACAACTTGGAGGAGAGCAATATTTCATTTAAGAACTCAAAGGTGCTGATTCTGCCTCCGTAAAACATGAAAAATCCAATTTGAAACGATTACAGCCGAACGGTTTCATTCCGGATATAGAAACTGCTATACTATAGACATACTTGGCTCAATCCACATGGATAGTAGGAAGGAAGTGCACATGGAAGGAGCTGCTGGGCTAGGAAGGAGCTGCTCATGCAGGAGTTGCACCGCATGAGGAAGGAGTTGCACATTAACCAGTTTAGTAAAAGAATAGCATTTTTGCACAATGTTTGACACAGAAGGGTGTTTTCGACCGTATTAGAGTAGCATGGAACTCTACCAGCCGGAGATCTGCATTCACTAAGTAGTGATCTAATGTTTACCTCATATCGAGAATTGATGCACTTTTCTGGTACTAACAAAGGTCATACAACTGATGATACTGTAATGCATGTCAAAGACACCTCGCACAACTCATGTAGGCTGATCAATGTACTGTTTCCGCGCCTACACCCTTATGTCTACTGACATAACATCTGTATCTCAATATGCATTTCTAGAAGGTTGTATTATTAGAATTTCCTTGTATATGATATTGTGAACATACAATACACCTTAGAGAAAAGATATGCATACTTATGCTATGTTTCGACACTACTAAAAATCCACATTGGGCCAAGTGGGGGGCCCGGGTAAAACGCGTATCCAGATACGCGTTTTACCCGGGCCCCCCACTTGACGTGACATTTATAATATTTATCAGAGAGATAGTTCGCCGGATTACTGAAGAAAATTGATCTACTCTCTAGTCGCAATTCATCTACCCTCTTGTCGTGAGGAGAAAGAGGCCGCGCCACACACGAATCGTTTCCCGCGCTGTCAGACCTCTCTCGCTCGCGACTGAGTTTCGTCAACTGACCCCGGCTGACAATAGCTGAAACTATGCATATAATATATATATATATACATTATATAAATTTGTTTCATACAGATCATACATAACTCAAACATTAATTATTCACAGAGTAGCGCTGGGAAGCATAAGTATTTCATCTTGTCGCGTCGGTGTCCGCAGCCACGCTCTTCCATCTCTCCTCGAGGGCCCTTATATTGTATGGGATCGTCTTTTTGAATTCATCACTCAAGTGTAAGTGAGGGCGACACGTCTTGTGAATCAATCATCGTTGCAAGTCATCTTGCGGCGGGCGAACCTCCACTCATTCCCGTCTGCCGTCGTACCTTCTTGCATGAAACCTTGTAAAATGAAGACAGTCCAAGCATCTTTCTTTCCATTATCGTTTGAACAGTTTTCAGCTTCCGTATATCTTCTCTACTAATACTCCGATTCTTGGCAGCGTATGTGAGCGCGGGTAGAACTGCCACCCGAAGCCAATGTAATCATAAACTAAGATGTCGAAAGCGCTTTTTGAAATCAAATGCATAAGTACGTACATTCGATTACTTTTCACTGCTCATTTTTTTCCATCTAGTCCGCCTTCTCCTCATCCATCCCTCTCCATTCCAGGCAGGTGTCTGCGCCTTCATGCGCATATTCAATGGAATATTATATATCTCGAGCGTACTGGAGAGCAATCGATCGAATATGTATTTATTTGTAATAGTGTAATTTGGGTTATTGCAACACGGGTGCTGTACATTTAGGATGATGAGGTGAGCAGGAAAGGAGTGGGGCGCCGACTCGGGGTCCATTCACACACCGGGCCCCTCACTTCTTCTCGGTCGTTGCTGCGGGAGTCGATTTGCTGAAAATGGCGCGATAAAAGATTTTTTTTCACACTTTTTTTCAGGTTTTTATTCACACTTTGGGGAGAGAGAGAGAGAGAGAGAGAGAGAGAGAGAGAGAGATAAGGCGCTGTTTATGCGCTTCTTTCGGAGCGCGAATTGAGATGGGCAAACGATGTTTGCTGTGCTTTCGAGAGAAAGAGAGACCACTCCCCCAGAGAGCATTTATCAGCTTTTCAACAAATCGCTTTTTTTTTCTAGAATACGTAAATGTTGCGTGCGGGAAAGGGAGAGAGAGGAGGGTAGAGAGAGAGACACCGAGAGAGAGAGAGAGAGAGAGAGAGAGAGAGAGAGAGAGAGAAGGGAGAGAAGGGAGAGCGAGAGAGAGAGAGAGAGAGAAAAAAAAATGCTCGCAAAAAAACTTATTCTTGCTATGCGTGTCCTTATACTTTTAGACGATGATTCGTGAAGCGAATGGTTTGCTGGAATATGCAGATTGACTCCCTCTAATTTTTCTACCGCCTAGCGTGTGCTGACAAATCGAAACAAATTACGGAAAGAAATTAGTCGCCGGGGGGACGAAAGCAGAAGACGTCAACGTCGCCATTCGAGATTCCAAAAACCATGGAAATCCAGATTTAGATTCCTGGGAGAGTCAACCGAGACAATTGCAGCTCTTGAGTTTCCAGTTACGAGAACAAGTGCTCGGCTTCGAATGTAAGCCCCTCTTTTCCTCTCTCTCTCTCTCTCTCTTTCTCTCTCTCTCTCTCATTTCCTCCTTCTTCTTAGGAAGATATTGGGACGACTAGATAAAGTAAAGTCCGCTGAAGCATACGGAAAGACGCGAGCTGCCAGGTTTATTCATTTTATGTGCGAGTGAGTGGAATGGGGGGAAGAATGGCGGAGCCTGGGAAAAAGTCGAGTCGCTATTGTTATCTATTGTCAGAGAAAACCTCACAAAAATCTTCAAACTTTGCGCTGGAGAAAAAAAATGCGCGTGACGCAAATCGAATGAATAAGTGTTCGTCGGACGTGGGATAAACTTTTTTGAAATACGTTTCCTTTGAGGTATATTTTTGCATGTTTGATAAGAGAGCACGGAAGGAGCACATTTTGGCATTTCTAGAATACGTAAATGTTGCGTGCGGGAAAGGGAGAGAGAGGAGGGTAGAGAGAGAGAGACACCGAGAGAGAGAGAGAGAGAGAGAGAGAGAGAGAGAAGGGAGAGCGAGAGAGAGAGAGGGAGCGAGAGAGAGAGAGGGAGAGAGGGAGAGAGAGAGAGAGAGAGAGAGAGAGAGAGAGAGAGAGAGAGAGAGCGAGCGAGATCCTCGCACCTCTTTCCTCGGAATGCCGACTGAATCTTTTTGGCTGCCTCGGCGACCTTCGGGTCCTCGAGGTTGATGTCGACTACCTGGAAAATCGATAAATCAATAAATCAATAAACAACTGGGATTTTTTTTCGATTGCAGAAATATCATCAAAACACTGATTAGACACGGTTTTATCTATTTTCATTTGTGTGAGAATTCGCCATGTTCTGATAAAACCCCGCGTGTTTCTATGATAACATCCATGCAAAGCCATATGCACTATCCATATGCACACATTTATATACATAGTTAGGTGTGTGAACAAAGCACATCACAATAGTCTATATCACGAGGAAACAGCTAGGCATGTTGCATGTAGATCGTAACACCGTCACAACAACAAAAAAATATTTTAGCAATCTACTGCTTTCGTAATGAATCAACCATAACCCCTTTACCCCTTGCTTTTCTTCGCAATTTCAGCTGTTTACAGGTTACAGCTATTGAGCTCTATAAAACCTTGTTTTACTATTTGATCCGTGAATTATGTATGTATATACTTATATCATTAATATGATTTGTGTGAGGAAAGTTGTTGTCGCCAACCCAGGCCTCATCTAATAAATCACACCTGGCAGCCCTCGAGAAAACACATTACCACAGTAATAAATACGTAATCAGACATAGACTCTCTCAACTTTCGTCTCTCTCTACTCTTCTCTCTTCTCTCTCTTTTCTCTCTTCCCTCTTTTGTCTCGTTCTCTCTCTCTCTCTCTCTTCTCTCACTCTTTCTATCCTCTATCTGTCTATATCTTGTTATACTATATTTCCATTAGTATCTGCCATCGTGTGAACCTCGTGTGTGCGAAGAGCACTTTCGAATTTCATTTGAGAAGATGAGAGAGGAAAAAAGAGAAATCTCGGTAATATAATATAATATTGTGGCATATGAGAACAGAGGAGAGCAGAGTGGTAATGTTATCGATATTAAGATCAATGGGGCGACGAAGTATGCGAAATCTCGTAGATAGCAACCCGAACACGTTCTCAATAATCCTTCTCCCACGTGAAATGCGGTAGTTGTAGATTTTCTGTTCTTCCGTGAGCCCTTGTCCGCCGAATGGTTTCATCAACCATATACACAGTTTTTCATGCTTATTCCGAATATGAGCATAACTTTTCCTAAATGGTTGTTTGAAACCAATTTGGACAGCCACCGAATAGACTACCCATGAAAGGACCTGTCGACAACAGCAGCGTGGCCGAGTGGATAGTGAATTGGAAAGTTGAAAATGACAGGTTGAAAATGACGTTTTGAGAGAGCAGGTTTGTGTTTATAGTTTAGTGTAGAAATAATAGTTTTATGCATGTGCTTTTGTTGAATTGAGATAAACCCAAACAGAGGTACTTTACGCTTGTACTTTTCAAAAGAGAATGAATGTCCTTTTGTTGAATTTCGAAGAAATTTTTTATATATATTTTTTTTCAATTCATTTTTAACAGATATAACAAACAAAAACAATAACAACAACAATACAACGCGCATGAACGACTACGCAAATCACAAACAGTCTGCACATTATCGATCGCGCTCTATCGCAAAGCGCTCCCGCATCACGAACCAATGAGCGCGCGGGGGCGGGGTTAGTGAGCGGGTCTTTCAGCGAATCAGCGACCAGCTGCATACCCGAGCGGTTCTGCAAACCGCTAAAGAGAACCCAAACGATCGGCGCTTCGCGCTGATCCTAATTCTGAGCACTATCACCGCAAACCCTCTTGAAAGAGAAACCAGATGCCAGATCATCGAATTCATTGACAAAGGTGTTGTTTCCAACTAAGATAAATGAACATAAACATTTAGGTCACGCTCCGAGTTTCACTTTTATGATCATAACTCTTGTCGGATGCTCGCTCACTACGGTTCAGAAATACGCCGTCAAACTCAAGTACATTCATCGATTTTGTATATATCATAAATATAGTTGAAATTTACAGCAACTTTTCCGCAATGTACCTATCTATTCAATCGTTCAATGCTATTCATCAGTTGCATTTCTGCGGATTAATCCATCGGTGGTTAAAAACATAAATTTCTACTAATCATTTACATTAAATTGGAGTTCTGAAATGCACATTGTTTTAGAGACCTCAAGCCTGGAAATTTCGCTATGGGAGGGGATAAAGAAACTCTGGTGTACGTCCTCGATTTTGGAATGGCCTGCCGATGCGTAAACGAAAAAGGAAAGTACATCACAAGGAAGGGAAAGGTTGATGGATTCATCGGAACCTTGCGGTATGTTGCTTATCGATTTCGATTGCACATTTTAAGCAGTTTTTCAGTTGTATATTTTTAGTGAATATTAATGGTTATCAGGCATAATCCTTACTTCAGATATGCGTCGCGCGTTGCACACCAAAGGAAAGAGCAAAACGCCTACGACGACCTCGAATCCTGACTCTACATTAGCATTGAGGTCTATACTTGCACGGTTTCTAGAAATTTATGTTTCATTTGAGATGTTCCGTCCGCTTGATTGGAAGGGTGTTCTCGACAAGGACTTTGGTAGAAGGAAGAAGTTAGTATATAAACACTACTGTTTTCATTTGTCATTGAATCCTTCAAGATTGGAGCGCTAATGAGAGGGATGACCTTCTAACCGCTTTCAAAACACTCATCAACATGATTGCCGAGATGAAGCCAGATCGCAAGTCGGACTACGACAAGATGATGCGAGCGATGCTGGGAGTAGAAAACATTATGTCAGTCTTTTACCAATTAAACTAACCTCAGCCAGATCCATTCAGCTTGATCTGGAATGGATGATGTTTGAAGATTTCCGCGACAGGAATCAGTACGAGGTAAGTATTTAGATACCGCACGGCACTTCTGAATTGTATTATTCAGGCAGAGACGACTCGAGCGACATCCAGAGACAACAAGGCTATGCTCCGCAGTCTCTCGAAAGCACAGCAAACATCGTTACCCAATCTCAATTCGCGCCCTGAAAGAAGCGCATAAACAGCGCCTTATTTTCGCCTCTCTTTCTCTCTCTCTCCATCTTTCTCTCACCAAATCAGTGAGAATAAAAACTTCTTTTTCATCGTGCCAATTTCAAATTTCAGCAAATCGACGAGCGCAGCAAGCGCCGCCGAGAAGAAGTGAGGGCCCGGTGTGTGAACGGGGTGCCCCGAGTCGGCGCCCCGACTCCTGTCCTGCTCACCTCATCATCCTAAATGTACAGCACCCGTGTTGCGATAACCAAAATTACACTATTACAAATTCGATGATTGCTCTCCAGTACGCTCGAGTTAGATAATATTCCATTGAATATGCGCATGAAGGCGCAGACACCTGCCTGGAATGGAGAGGGATGGATGAGGAGAAGGCGGACTAGATGGAAGTAAAATGAGCAGTGAAAAGTAATCGAATGTACGTATGCATTTGATTTCAAAAAGCGCTTTCGACATCTTAGTTTATGATTACATTGGCTTCGGGTGGCAGTTCTACCCGCGCTCACATACGCTGCCAAGAATCGGAGTATTAGTAGAGAAGATATACGGAAGCTGAAAACTGTTCAAACGATAATGGAAAGAAAGATGCTTGGACTGTCTTCATTTTACAAGGTTTCATTCTAATACACAATTTATGTTACTGTCTAAATCTCAGCACAGGAAGCTCAAATTAGACTGAAATTAGTATATTCTGAATCAGAATTGTGTATTGTTCCGTATTACAACAAAAGTTATGAAACAAAATTATCAGATTTGAAAACATTCAAGAACGATACCCTCGCCGCAGCGGCGAAAATACTTTCGCCGTTGGAGAGGGGCGGCGTTCGAGTATAAAGGGGTGCGCGAGCGGCCAGCGGTCTGCGGCCACCGGCCAGCGGCCCTGGTGCGTGCTCAAGTGTCGAGGAGAGGCGCACCCCTCCACCTACGCCCGCCTGCTTCTCGCAGAGTTCGGAGTCGAACCCGAGAAAGACGCCATCGGGTAGTCTCTGTTGTATGTTCTTACTCATTTCGCTTCAACTTCAGAAATTTGATGCGTCACGTACGCGGCTGCGCGGCAAATGGGACCGCGTTCCAGAAGGGGAGAAAGGAGAAGGGACTGCGAGGAGCATACTTCCGCGCACTCAACGACGTCATCCCGAAAGACGGGACTCTGGAGAAGGTAGCCAACCACCTCTCTGTCTCTCTGTCTCTGTGTGTGTGTATCTCTCTCTCTTTCTCTCTCTCTCTTCTCTCATCTTTTCTTCGTCGTCAATTAGCATAATTTTATTTTGAACAAAGTTTCGAAGCAATTGCCGTGGCCTGGCCAGAAATGATGTGGTCATTCGAGGAGTTGCAGGTGGTGGAGGGCGGCGCGATGCCCACCACCCACTCGCATCCGACCCCGCCCGGACTCGGATCTGCCTCGCCCGGATCTGCCCCGCCCGGACAGCTGTGTGAGTTTCTGCACCTATCTTGCTTCTCCTCTCGTCGGCTTCCCACCAATTGTTCTCACCAATGCTTCTAGCCCGCTCCTACTGCTCTTCCAAGTCCGTCGACAAGAAGAAACCTAAGAAGACGGTAAGTTATAGATATAGTCAGTTCTCTTCTTGTCCTCATTTTGAGTTATATATGTACGACATGATTGCAGGTTGCCAATAACAAGAGCTTCCGCGAGGCGTCGCCCAAGAAGAAAAGTAGGGAGAGTGGCAAGAAGAGCAAGGAGAACGCCAAGAAGAGCAAGGAGAAGGGAGTGCGCGCTCGCGGCAGCTCGCGCGAGCACATGCTGAGAGCAGCCATGCAGCGACAGGCACACCAGGTACTACTTTCGCCTCGGGTGTGGAAAACATCTTGTTTTGAAGACTCGTCCGGAAGACGTCAACACGCAGAACCCGCCGCTTGTGAAGAAAAAGATCTCGGACTCGGTACGCAATTATTCCAGTTACTGTATATCCCGTATATTTTCGATTCACGCACAGTCTGTGGCCCCGCCCATCGCCGTCGACGACACTACCGGTCGTCTCCGTGAGTGTTGAAGGCGCGGGATGCATCGAGTCACCAGCATTTCAGGCTCCACCCAGCGCGAGACTGACGACACCCAAGTGGGCGAGGAGAGAAGCGGCGCAGACGCCGAAGGAGAGGCGCTGGCCGCGCGCATCGAGCTCGAAGCCTGTTACAGCGACAACCTGGGAGAGGCCACGGTGGGCGCAAGTCGCGCATTCGTGCACAAAGTCTTCAAGCTCGTCCTGCACGACGAGATCCGGAAAGGAGCAGTCGAGGCCGTGCAAACTCTGAAAAAGTAAAATATGTATGAACATCTCACCATTGTAAACTTAAATTTGTGTGAATAAAAATTGTACAAAAGTGTTTGTTGTTTCACATGACTCGATTCACTCTGAGTACTCACATGAAAACGTTGGGGCGTCGTCGATATCGTGGAGGTGTCGTCCATGTCCTCACGCAGTGTCCGCAGCTTAGGATCTGAAACAGATCGGTAATCGATCGAAAATTTGAGAAAAACTACAGCCATCGAATACCGCTCACGTCTCCCTCCCTCCCTCCCTCATAATAGTTGTCCAATTGAACACTTCATGCACTCTTAACTCTTTGTCAATATCTATGTACATCACACACATACACACACACAATCCCCACCTCCCTTTCTCTCTCTTCCCTCCTCTCAAGAATGCCCAGCACAATGTCGTTCACGTAGCAGAATCCGGACGCCTCCGCCTACAATCCATGACGTCATCCCATACTCAATCCGGAGGTAGCACCACACCTTCTTTGCGTGATGCAGACCGCCCGAACAGTTCATCACTATGTCGTTCACCCCTGCAATCCATACGATCAGTCGCTGACAGCACTCAATGATCTCTGCACTCGCGCACACATTAGCATAGATCACTCGTGGGAATTGGCGGGCGGTTCTGGAAGGTCTGCCATCTCACATTGGCATGTCTAGCAAGTGGCGAAACGAGCGAAAATACGTGCGAAACGAGGGACCAACAAAAGATCGCACGCCAAAAGAGCACCAGTAAATAACGCTCACACGACCCAAATCGATAAATAGATGTTCCCCATCACCGTACCAAACACCATGGTTGATGCGCGTCGCTCCATCTATGCTCTCGCCGCCCGCTCGCGTATATCGAACAGAACTCGAATATACTGTTGCACGTTGAACACCGGACTGCAAGAATGCTGTTAAAAATACATGTGCAATAGGTTAAATTCAGTGTACAGTACCTTCAATATGATGTCGTTCTACAGCCGCGACAGGGTCAGCCAGCACAGGAGGCGCTCGTGCCGCCGCAGCGCGTGCCGCCCCTCCGCCGAGTATAGCGCGCCAGGTTGCGCAGGATCAGACACGCCGCTAGGCGGATGCTCTTCGTCACCGGACCCTCCGGGTCATCCTGAACATGCTACATATACCATAACAACCATCACAATCATATTAATTATGATTGTTGTGATGGGAATATTCATACAGTACCTTTATACCGTGATATGCCTGGGCAAGAAGTTGAATGAGTGTCTGCGGATGGCGTCGACAGCCGCGTGTCTGCTGTATACCCTCCTTCCGGCGCGCCGCCTGCTGACGCAGCACGTTCTCCGTGCAGTGGTGGTCCTGCAGATGCGTCAACAGCGACCATCTGAAATGGGAGCGTGAAGTCACTTCCCTCTCCCTGCCTCTCTCCACTCACCGACTCCTCCTGGTCGCATCACAGCCCGGCCATCTGCACACATCCTCGTCCCTCACATGTGTCTTGCTCGCGTGGTGCAGCACCGACGCCGCCGCCACAAATCTACAACAAGCGGGTGAGTCATCAATCAATAGTCGATCGATAATCTCTCCTACCTCCGTCCGCATCCGTCCCACTCGCACATCAGCTCGTCCTGGTCCACCACCTTCTCCTCCTCCGCTGCCGCCGCCGCGGCATGCTCCCCGGTCG
Organism: Rhabditoides inermis; assembly: GCA_963966185.1. Classification (NCBI taxonomy): domain Eukaryota; kingdom Metazoa; phylum Nematoda; class Chromadorea; order Rhabditida; family Rhabditidae; genus Rhabditoides; species Rhabditoides inermis. The sequence goes on from CAWZYM010000425.1 coordinate 538,151, forward strand.
AAGAGCTCGGTCGGCTGAACACTCATCGTACACCTGCTTGCGTCTACTGATAGCAGTGCGCACCTGCTTCCGGCTCGCCTGCCCTCCTCCTCCTCCTCCTCCTCTTCCTCCTCGTCATCGTGACCACCAATGCCGTTCGCACAGCCATTCGTCAGCTTCTTGTTCTCCTTCTCCTCAATCGACTGAAACGAGGTGGTCATACCGACTTCTCTCTCCTCTCTCCTTCCTCCCCACCTTTCCCTCCTGCTGCTCCTCCTCTGCCTCCTCGGCCACTTCTCCGTTCTGCTCGCACTTCCCGTTCGTCTTCACCTCCCCGTTCTTCCTCTCCTTCTCCTCCTTCATCATCCGCTTCGCCACTGCGCTCTTCAGCTGCGCAGAGCGGGCTGAGTCGCTGTCAGCTGAATTGCATACTCACATCCTATCCTAATCAAGCCAAAAAAAAAAACTCCCCAAACTGATAGATACACACAGCACACACAGCCAAGCACAAAGCACACGGCAGCTACCTACCAAGTGAGCGACGTTCTCTTCGGACGATCTTCGTCTCGTGGATTGCAGTGTCAATGGGCCGGCACCAGCTAGAGTCAGAGTCAGTCAGAGATTTATCCGGAATCGTTATACGTGAACATGACATCGCAATCACAACAATATGAAAGGAAGCATACAGTAGGCCAAGATCTTGGTAGGCTAACGCCGGGGGAATACAGTTTAGCAATAAAGGTTAGTGGTGGACGACGATTCTTGATCGATACTCAATCGATACTTGATCGATAATCAGCCCAATCCATTAGAGTACCATGGTAGACGGTGGAGAGGCTCCGGTTGTTCCTTTGCTCTCACGTAGTCGCATGTATCTCCTCGAGCCAGTAGTACTGCATCCTCGTGAGCTTCTGCATCGCCTTGCTCAAGGGTACTCGCGCAGGATCATTTAGTCGAACCGACCGCACAGCGCGGGGAAAGAAGAAATAATAACCAGCTAGCACAAGCAAAAAGATGCTGCTCAACAAGGTGAAAAAGGGGAAAGGAAAGGACACACAAGTCACTATTTACTACACAAACCAAATATGTTACGACGAAAAGTGAAAGAAAACACAGACATGTTCGCACCACTTCTAAAGACGACGGTCCTGATGCCCCCTGTCACTCACCTGTCCATCCACAGGCGTGCGACTGCGCGAGTCCTCACTCGCCGCGCTCGCCACAGACTCGCTCATCTTGCGCCCGCTATTCACGCCATTCGTCACAGGGGTCTGCAATCACACGTTGACATCTCTCCTCCTCTCCCTCTCTGTCTTGCCCACCTGGCTGAGTAGCATCTGCTGCATGAGTGGATGGGAGGCGGTGAAGTGTGCACGGGTGGATGAGCAGATCAGCTGCGGACGCTGGTTGAAGTGGCTTGAGGGAGTCACCGCCGACTTTGACACCAGACGGTGCGACTGCATCAGACGAATGCCCTGCAATCTGTGCGTTTCAATTGTAGTTGTTGTTTTTTCAAGCGAAATAAGTCAACCATTATCATGTGCTATAATAATCTGATCTTGGCAACTCGAGAAAAATATTCTGATTGTGGATTCTGAAGTTAACATCGTGATTAGCTCACAGTAAAATAACCAAACGACACATTACCAGTGAAACGTACATATGTAGATCTCACAAACTAAGAATCAAAAACAAACCTTGACCAGCATTAACGTCGTCTGATGGTCAGTCACGAAGTGCACATCCGCATACAGCATCCTGGATATCGAACAATAAAGAACAATCTCAATATCCCAATCCACTCCGACTCACTTGAGAGTGTTGCTGAACTGCTGCAGGCTGCCGCTGAGCGAGTGGTAGATGTTGCGGAGGTCGTCGACATACGCCGCGTACAGCTCTCCCCTCGGTGTGGAGGCGATCGTGTCGCTCACGCAGTTCTGCCGGATCCACTGCGCCGTCAGCTGGTCCACCTTGTGGTTCCCCATGTTCACGTTCACCGGAGCGATACGCTACCCGATAGGCTGCGGTTCCGGGGGCGGGGCGCGAGAGGGCGGGGCGCGCGCCGGAGTGTGCTGCGGACTCCAGTCAGCATGGAGTGGCCGTGTGGCGGAGTTTGTGGGGCTAAAACCACAATAATGATCAAACGGAAATATAATTCACACCCAGCATATACGACCCAAATCACAAAAGTCATTCAATTATCATCTGTGAAGCCAAGAATCAACCTCTTGGCAGCACGTGAATACATTTTAGAGATCTTGGCCACACGAGAACACATATTTGTTTCATACATGAGGTCATATAATTATGAACAATAGATTTAACAACAGTTGCAAACACAAAAAAGTGACTTTGGTGCAAACTCGACGTTGTATTGTGACTTTTCTAGTAGATCCAATCCAGAATCGATATGATATCGCTGAGAATGCAAAAGTAAATCAAACAACACAAAGCAAAGCACATACTTAAACAGCAACAAAAAACGTCTTCTATCAATTTTAGGCCAATAAAAACATGCATTTCACAAAACACGTGCACGATAATGAATACGGTTAATAATTTGGGCGTCGCAGGACCAAATACGCATCGAGTCTGTCAATAGGAACGTATGAATGTGTTTGAAGTTTAAACTTATGAATAAATGGCATGCATGCATTATTTTTTAGTTAATTTTATTTTAATTGAATTTACAGTAAATCTAAACATTAGACTACACTCGTGCCAGTTGTTGATCCCGGCAGTAATAAATATGCTGTAGCATATAAAGACTACACTGACACTCACGTAAAATCAACGCGTAAAACATTAAAAAAATCCAAATTGAAACGATTGCAGCCGAACGGTTCCATTCCGGATATAGAAACTGCTATACTATAGACATACTTGGCTCAACCTATAGTCAGAATCAGCAAGTTAGCCCTTGGCTATGCGCCCAGCAGCCGCCGCACGCGGATGGTGAGCACGCGCCGCGGACCTGCCTCTCCCCTTTTTAACACTCTCTCCGCATCTCTAACCGCGGGAAGAGAGAGAGAGGAAGGGGGCGCACTTTCTGATTGCGAGTTTACTTGGCGTGTTTACAATATTTATCAGAGAGATAGTTCGCCGGATCACTGAAGAAAATTGATCTACTCTCTAGTCGCAATTGATCTACCCTCTAGTGGTGAGGAGACCCACGCGCGTGCATTTAAACGATAATATTGATCAAAGAAGCCGGCATACGAATCAAAGAGGCCGCGCCACACTCGAGCCTTTCCCGCGCTGTCTGACCTCTCTCGCTCGCGACTGAGTTTCGCCAACTGAGACTCCGGCTGGCAATAGCAGAAACTGTCATATAATGGCAATAGCAGAAACTGTCATATATGCATATATATATATATATATATATATATATATATATATATATATATATATATATGCATTATATGTTTCATACAGATCATACATAACTCAAACATCAATTATTTCATCTTGTCGCGTCGGTGTCCGCAGACACGCTTTTCCATTATTCCTCGAGGGCCTTTCTAATGTATGGGATCGCCTTATTGAATTCATCACTCCATTGTACATAGGTGAGGGCGACCTGGCTTGCCCATATTTGGTGGCTTCCAATCACACGTCTCGTCCAGCGGTAATCGTTGCAAGTCATTATGCGGCGGGCGACTCCTTCCCGTCTGCCGTCGTATCTTCTTGCATGGAACCTTGTAAAATGAAGTGAGCGCGGGTAGAACTGCCATCCGAAGCCAATGTAATCATGAACTAAGATGTTGAAAGCGCTTTTTGAAAACAAATGCATAAGTACGTACATTCGATTACTTTTCACTGCTCATTTTACTTCCATCTAGTCCGCCTTCTCCTCATCCCTCTCCATCCCAGGCAGGTGTCTGCGCCTTCATGCGCATATTCAATGGAATATTATATAACTCGAGCGTACTGGAGAGCAATAGATCGAATATGTATTTATTTGTAATAGTGTAATTTGGGTTATTGCAACACGGGTGCTGTACATTTAGGATCATGAGGTGAGCAGGAAAGGAGTGGGGCGCCGACTCGGGGCGCCGACTCGGGGCACCCCATTCACACACCGGGCCTCTCACTTCTTCTCGGCGGCGGTTGCTACGCTGGTCGACTTGCTGAAATTGGCGCGATGAAAGAGTTTTATTCACACTACTTTGGAGAGAGAGAACGGAGAAGAGAGAGAGAGAGATAAGGCGCTGTTTATGCGCTTCTTTTGGGGCGCGAATTGAGATTGGGAAACGATGTTTGCTGTGCTTTCGAGATAGAGTCCACGTCCCCAGAGAGCATTTATCTGCTTGAGAATCCCATTCAAAAAATATATATGCGTACAAGCGTGTACTTTTGAACTACTTTTAGACTATATTATTTCAAACCAATCTAGTTATTTGCTGGAATATGTAGATTGATTCCAGTTACTTTTTCTTCCGCCTAGCGTTTGCTGACAAATCGAAACAAATTACGGAAAGAAATTAGTCGCTGGGGGACGAAAGCAGAAAGCAAAGATACGTCAACGTCGCCATTCAAAATTCGAAAACCATGGAATTCCAGATTTGGAATCATGGGAAAGTAATCCGATACAAATGCAGCTGTTGAGTTTCTAGTTACGAGAACAAGTGGTCGGCGCTCTCGTTTTCGAATCTAAGCCTTCAGAAGCGTTCTCTCCTTCCTTCCCCTCTCCTCTCTCTCCTACCCTTCCTCCCTCCCTCTCTCCCTCCCTCCCTCTCTCTATATCTCGCTCTCTCTCTCTCTTCCTAGGAAGATATGGACGGCTAGAGAAATAAAGTAAAGGCCGATGAAGCATACGGGAAGACGCGAGCCGCCAGGTTTCTTCATTTTATGTGCGGGTGAATGGAATGGAATGGGGGAAGATTAGCGGAGCCTGGGAAAAAGTCGACTCGCTATTGTTATACATTGTTACCAATGATGTCCCCACAAAAACTTCAAACTCTGCGCCGTACGAAAAAAAAACGCGCGCGTGACGCAAATCAAATAAATAAGTGTTCGTCGAACGTGAGAGAAAAGTTTTTTTTCACATTTCCTCCAAGGCATATTTTTGCATATTCGAGAAGAGAACAGGGAAGGAGCACATTTGGCATTTCTAGAATGAATACGTAAATGTTGCGTGGGGGAAGAGGGAGAGAGAGAGGGAGAGAGAGAGAGAGAGAGAGGAAGAGAGAGAGAGAGAGAGAGAGAGAGAGAGGAAGAGAGAGAGAGAGAGAGAGAGAGAGAGAGAGAGATCCTCCCACCTCTTTCCTCGGAATGCCGACTGTATCTTTTTGGCTGCCTCGGCAACTTTCGGGTCCTCGAGGTTGATGTCGATTGCCTGGAAAAGAATCAATAAATCAATAAACCACTAGGACTTTTTATTAGAATAGATTGCAGAGCTATCACCAAAACACTGATTAGATACGGTTTTATCTATTTTCACATAGGAGTTAGAATTCGTCATGTTCTGATAAAACAAAACCCTTGTCTATGTGATGACATCCATGCAACGCCACTTGCACTATCCATATTTATACATTTATATGCATAGTTAGGTGTGTATACAAGGCGCATGATAACTCTGATGAGAAACAATCTATGCATGTAGATCGTAACATGTCACAACAACAACAAAAACCCTTCTTTTTCTTGCATAACGAGTGAATCTGAACCAGCGTTTTTTTCATAACGAGTAAACCTTGACCACAACCAGATCTTTTTCCTCACAATTTTTGTTGTTTACAGGTTAGAGCTATTGAGCTATAGTAACCCTCTCTAAAATCTCGCTTTGCTATTCAATCCGTGAATAATATATCATTCATATGACTTGTGTGAAGGAAATTGTTGTCGCCAGCCCTGGCCTCATCTAATAAATCACACCTGGCAGCCTACGGTTAAAAACACATTACCCCAGTAATGAATACGTAATTAGACATATATCTTTCTCCACTTTCGCGTCCGTATCTCTCATCTTTTTCTCTTTTCTCTCTTTCTCTCTCTCTCTCTTTCTCTCTCTCTCTCTCTCTCTCTCTCTTTCTTTCTTTCTTTCTTTCTCTCTCTCTCTCTTTCTCTCTCTCTCTCTCTATCTAGATCTTGTTCTACTACATTTCCATTAGTATATGCCATCGTGGGAACCTCGTGTGTGCAAAGAGCACTTTCGAATTTCATTTGAGAGGAAGAAAGAGAAAAAAAGAGAAATCTCGGTAAAGGGCTTCTCCTATTTCATTGCAAGTGTGGCGCGGGAGAGAGAGAGAGAGAGAGAGAGAAGGAGAGAGAAAGAGAGAAATGGAGAGGGAGGGAGGGAGGGAGGGAGGGAGGGGGAGAGAGAGAAAGAGAGAGAGAGAAAGCGAAGTTGTGCGCACACGCTGTCCCCCCGCGTATTCCCATTTTTGGGTGTATGCGTATGAGGGCGACATTTAATCGTTTTCGCACTCGCGACGCCTACACCATATCCACTTCCATTCACATACTCTCCCCCTCCTCTCTCTCTCTCTCTCTCTCTCTCTCTCTCTCCGAGCATCATTGGAGTGATGATTACGTCTCGAGTTTTTCCTCTTCACCACTATATAATACAAGGAGAGTAACTTTATCCGTCTCCGGATCTCGAAAAGCGGGAAGAGGATAGAAAACGCAAATTGTCTCACTTCACTTCCGACCATCACGTAATTACTTCATTTCCCAGACAACAACAGTAGCAACAACAACAACAACCGTACAATGCACGTGACGTCATCACATATGAATGACGTCATTCCTAGACATTCTCTGGACTCACTTCTTGGGAGGGCTCCGGCATTGCAGTAGATAGACGAAAGAGAGAGAGAGAGAGAGAGAATGTGATGGGGGAAGGGGGGATAGACTGGGAAAGGGGGGCGGCGACAGACACGCAGAGCCGCCACACTCTGCACGTCTACGCTCTCTCGCTCATTCCGGAACGCTTCGCACCGTCGTCCAGATGGGGTCAGTACGGGGCGGGGGGTAGGAGACCCTTCGAGGAGGGGGGTCGGTGTCGGAGGGTCGTTCGGAGGGTCGGTCGACGGGGGTGGATGCGAGATGGGTGCGGCGTTGCTTTTTCTTGTCCGCGTCGGGCGATATGCCAAGTTGCCGAAGAGAAAGCATCACGTTTTCCTGTTCGTCTCCAATGCTCGTGAACGCCTCCACCTGAAAGTAATTGTTATTCTGTAATATATTAATAATGTTAATAGTGTGTATTGATTTGATTGCGTGTAAGTATGTATGCGCGAGAATCATGATAGAAAATAAGACTACATAATTTTAGAATAGCTACTCAGTGTTTCTGTGTGATGTTCAAAATTGAGAAGACAATTAAAAGCTGCGGCTGCAGTCGAGTTCTCATAACAAAGATGCTTCTTGTTGCTTGTTGTTGTTCATCGATTCTTCTCCCATCTCTTCCCATTCGCACACCACAACAAAGCGTTTTCCATGTAACGCATCCTATCGGGGAACACATGTAAGGAGGTTAATTCTCACTCCATTTTTCTCATTCCCTCGTTCGTTCATTTTTTCTCTCTCTCCCTCCTCTCTCTTTCTCATCAAAGTACATACATCTGGATAATGTCATGTCAAGTCACACTATCATTTCGTAAACGTCGTTTCTCGTCATTTTGTTTTCGCTTGAAAATATTATAATAACTTGGAAAACGTAAACTTCAGGTGATAAGATCATCGAAAAGCTTCGTTTGTTTTTCATCTAACAACTAACATCTTCTAACAAAAGGTATCTCTGTATACCATTAAAAAAGTTTCAGTCAGTTGTTGAAACTTCAGATTTAGAAAAAATCAAAATCATACTACTTTCCACTATGGCTACACTTCAAAATTCAATGGTCAATGTTGAAACTATGTACAACAAAAGAACCAACAAAGAAATTTGTTCCACTACTACCGATGAACTACAAAAAAATAAACAAATAAATAAGCAAACAAACAAGCGAAAACACCTTTGCCTCCGAGTATCGTCGCACGCTCTTTTTCCAGATGCAACGATTGTCCCAGCAATCCAGGCGGAGCAACTGGAATGTATGTAAACGTGCTTGCGAATGCAAAAAAAGAAGATTTTTTTCAGCATTCCAAATCCAAATCCTCCGAGTTGGAACTGCAGTACACTTCTACATACGTTTCCGACTTTGTTTCATTATTCGCTTATTAAGTACATAATTTATACGGTTTCATAATAACACGTGAAAAAGAAAATTATGATGATACAAGAAAACACACTTAAATGGGGAGCCACCGTTTAAAAGCAGCAAGAGAAGCCACCCCAGGGGGGCGGCAGACGGGGCTGTTGATGTAAGACACCTTTTATGATACAGCGAAACAAGAGAGAAAGATTCACAAACTCGCACGTTCCAAACGCGCTCTCTAATTGTTAGCCTAGACCTGGGAGTTTGGGAGTGGGAGCACCGAATCTATCCGTCATGAAATGGAAGAAACTGCTTTTGTCAATCTCCACGAAGCCATACAAAATCTTGCAGAGCATTACGATGTCGTTGACCTGGCGGTTGACCTCAAGAGAGTGCAGGCGAAGTGCCTGGTTGCGCTCCTCGGCCGAAGCCTTGTACCCGAGTGACGTTGTACGCAAGAAGATGACCCGTGTGATGTAGTTCTGCACGTGTTCGAGTAGGATGGTCGATGCCCGGTCAGATGGATTGAAGACGCACGTACCGTACTCCAAGAGTGGACGAACGTACGTGGTGTAGATATCGATGAGCATCTGACGGTCATAGCAAATGATGGAACGGAAAATGGTGTACGCCCGGTTGTACGCCTTTGAGTAGATTGTCGTGGATTCCACGACCGATATCATATAGCTTTGACTATGACCGTGTGACAACCACTCGACATGATACCGTACTACCGTACTACCCGCTGAACGAATACTGTACTCTCTGTCGCTGTTCGCATGAAGGATGTGAAGAAGAAGCGGCGCCGTGAATTCGTCTGCCCCGTCTGCGCCTGTCTGGAGCCGGCACTTCCCTCGCCCACTCGGCCACCCTCGTCTTCCACACACTCGCCACACACCTGCGCGGAGACGCCACACGCTCCGAATTCTAGCCCCGCCCCCTCCATTTCGTATTGTCTCATTGTTCGGTGATAGCGATGCTCGAGTAAGGTCGGTCCCGTTCCATGGTTTTGCCCGTGTAGGGTTCAGGATACTGGCGGAATGCAGTAGTCCCTTATTTTCCTAGTTGCGACTAGTGTGTGTTATGATTTGGAGTATTGTTCCTTTGTATTGCTGTCGTGGACGTGTGTCCGACATTGTTTGTGTGCTCCCGCCGGCGTGCGGTCCTTCCCCTAATGTCAGTAAACTCTCTTCTTCTTATAATGTGTTTCTATGGTATTCTATCTAGTGTATAGGCTTTCTATGATTCGCGGAGGCTCCGACTATTCCTCCGTCGAATCTTGTCACTTTTGGTTTTCTTGACATCGCGCAGAGTTGGACTTTGGTTGCTATTTGGTTATAGTAGACCACCCCACCCCTATTCTCCCTGAACATAGATGATGCGGCAATGTTTGAAGAATTGTAGGTCTGAGGTTATGGTGAACCCCAGATCGACAACCTCGTCGACGCCCTCGATCGCAGTGGTGTTGATACTGTAGCCGTGCCGTGGATTCTTGCCGATGTACAGGATTTTGGTCTTGTGAGTAGCGAGAGGGAGCTGCCACGTCACAGACCATTGACTGATAAGATCAACAGCCTGTTGCAGAGGGAGGCGATCGTCCTGTAGACCGGAAGAGCGGCGGGATTAGATCAGCCGTGAAGATATTGAAGATCACCGGGCCTAGGACGGTACCCTGTGAGACACCAGAAAGGATGTCACAGGATGGAGAGTAGTCGGCGTTCACTCGTACACGAAAGGTGCGTCCAAGGAAGTAATTGCGAATCCAATTGACGATGGAAGGGGGTGAGAGGTGATGTTGACGAGGTCGGCGGGCACTGGAACGCCATTCGGAGAGGCTCTCTTCATGGGGACGAGGCGATCGAGCGCTTGGTGGATGACGTCAACGTATAGTAATTGTTACTAAATATACTGTGTTTATCTTTCATACACCACCTCGTTTTAACAGTAGTTGTTTATGTAACCAGAGTGAATATTATTAAAACATTGTTGAGTCTTCTTACCGGATGTGCTGCTATTAAAGTGGTAGTGAGTGCAAATATTCGGAGAGTGGCCACCAGCCGACACATCACATGGTGAGCGAGCAGTTCTGGAAAAAAAAATTATTTTAATTTTGTTTATGTATGCTTTTTTACTTTCAGGATTATTTTCTATTAAAGAAGAACTCCGGGGAACCTGCGCTATTCACAATTAGTCGTGCTCTATTCAGTCACATTTAGGTATAGTTCGCTCTGATCACACAGTTTGCCTGCTCTCGATTCGCAACGGGTTGACAGAGACGGCGAGAGAGTGTGCGTTTGCAGAGAGCGCATACGGGTACAGTCTTTTTGACCGCGGGGTCAGCCATAACGCGAGTGCGATTGAATAACACCGTGTCAATAGGAAGTGTGCAAAATAATTTGAATATGCTAATTTTTGTTAGTTTCGTGAGCGAAGAAAGTTAGCGTTCAATAGATTAGGCATGGTTTTGTCTGATTGACACGCATTCCTAGATTCTCCGGAGTTCTTCTTTAAATAATGCTGTTTTCCTGACCTTGAGTGAACATTGTGGCTGCGAATTCGACGACAAGAAACAGCACGGAAACAATCAACAACGGGAGGAGGATATATCGCATGCCGGCGTTTTGAACCATCACATCCCTGAAAGTGTTGAACTTTTAATTGCAGCGGGAGAAAGAAGTACTACTAACCTTTCTTTCAGAGTGGACATGGTTGTTTGTGAATCTTGAAAGAGCGATACCCAAAGGACAATGAGTAACTGAAAACTAATGTATTATGTAAAATTTCGAGTCGATACGCACCATAAAAGCAATAAGATATGACGACATGAATACTCCTTGGAACATTATCATGATATCAGTGGGGCTAAAATGTGTCTGATCGATTGATTTGAAGGATTTCATGAGAACAGCTATGGTAAGCGAAGACATAATCTGAATATTGTAATGTAAACATTTTTATAGAGTTTGTGACAAACTCACGTTAGCAAAGCGTAGATACATACAGTGACTGGCTTCTTTATTTGTTCGAAATCGTTCGCTCTTGTTATACATGATTCCACATACGATAATGTAGAAAGGGACGGATTTGATGAAATTGTCAATCCACCTAAACGTGTTCCGTAAATTTTATTTTAAAAAATGATCTAACCAAAATGCGAAGGTCAATCCGGAGTGGACATTGTCAAAGTAGGCGCTGAAGCAGGTTGATACTGGAATTAGCAGGTTATTGACAGCGAAGTGCTAATTGGTGTATTCACAACTATTTATATATATATATATATATATATATATATATATATATATATATATATACGTATGCTTATCACGAAACGTAACAGGTGGAATTAATTTAATTCAACATTCAACTAACTACATACTAATACGTTTGCTTTGTAAACTATGTTATCACGCTATTGTTAGCGGGGTATATTTTCGGATAATGAAGAAAGTGAAACGTACTTATTTTGTTTATACTTAAAGTTGTACAAAAGAAACGCGAAACCTACCAATTCCCGCATTGTTGATGAATGCTAGCAACCACTGCGCGTGAATCCAAGAACGAACCACCTGAATGATGATGAGTAATGATAATATAAATTAATTAATATAATAGTATTGATTACACTGTATACTATATGAATGAACAAAAGCAGCCTAGAAACGTATCATCGAAACGTGGGGCCTTAGAGAGAAACATAAGCACAAAAAAACCGACTAACTTTTCGTAAAGGCAGCGGGAAGAGGCTGGAACGACAAATGGTCTTGTGGAAAACTAAAAAAAAGTTTGTGTTGGAATAATCATTTTTGAAATATGATTGCATTTTACATGCGCTAGTTTTCTTGAAATATTATTACATACGTTTTTTACGCCAGGTTCTCATTTCTGCCTCTCCTGTCCGATGAATAATCTCGCAATATAAAAATTAAATTTGATTTTGAACCTGGTTCGCGGAATTGTGGTCTGTATGTACTCAACTTCTTCTCAAAGTACAAAGTCCACTAAAGTATTCCAAACGTCAACCCCACATTCAACGCATTTCGTAAAAAACGCAAAATCTCTAAAACAACACAAAAAGGCACATTCATTTCGTGCCGAAATCTTACAAATAAGGAAGAAAAGTACGAAGATCTGCTACTCACCAAGTGTGAGATAGACTCCAATGAGAGTGAGTGGCGGGGTGGCAAATGTTGCCACTGCTTCGATCGGACGAGTGGAGTTGTACGGAAGGTGCAGCTCCATTCTCACACCTATACAAGACTAGACTGTGAAAAAGATGTCGGTTAAAGCGAACGAGCAAAAATAAGACAAGAATCGCTACGGACAAATGTGATTATGTATTATTGAAAACGTCACGTAGGGATCTTAATGATGCGCGTAGAGTGGCATGTGAATCCCTAACAATAAATGAGGTGTGAACGTTTGGACATCTATTAACAAGTGGCTTATTATAGAAATACATACAGTTAACTGCGTCATCGTGAAATCTGTGAACACCGAACAGTAAATAGCTGAGCGACTACGATTGATAAAAGGCGGTCAGGCAGAAAAAATGTGCACTTACTCGAAATGGTAAATTTGAGAGCGTTTCAAATACGTGTGATACGCAAAATTGTGAATAATGCCGATATAGTTTATTGAAGAAAGTCTCGCGAACTTTTGAAAAAAAGCGCGCTGATACTCCGATATTATATTAGAATAATACACTGTGAAGGGCAAAAAAGGTTTCACTGATGTCCGTTTTTGTAGGAGACATCGAAACTTATGTACTTGTTAGATATCAAAGGGGGGGGGGGGGTGAAAGATATATTTCCTGTGTTACACGGTACACGGGTTCGAAACGCGTAGCATAGAGCAAACTACTCTGGTGCTGCCTACTCCCACACTCTTTTGCAAAAAGTCGATTACAGTATAAATTGGCTCGCTGAGTTCGCCCCGCAGACAGCTCACGGAAGCAAACTCAATTTAGAGCTTTGTCATTCGAGAAGAAAGCTGTGGCAGGTGAAACGACTACAAACATACATGTGTGCACTCATATTTAGTTCTAAAATTCCCGAGAGAGATTGTTAGTGACACTGAATACGGAATGAATAAGGATCTTTAAATGTAAGACTTTTGTTGACTGATTTCTGTTGAGCGACTATTTAGGTGCGTCTAAGTGTGACATTCAAGTGTGGGACAGGTCAGGTACATAACTTAGTGAATAACTAACTAATGACGTGATTATCAGTGAATGCGCGAATTTCCTCTTTAGTAAAATGTGTTACCGCGACAACGAGGTAAGTGAGAGTGAATAGGGATGGGTGCGACCGGAAAGGATACAAATTGAGAAAGGGAGAGAGAGAGAGAGAGAGAGAGAGAGCGGAGAGAGAGAGAGAGGGAGAGAGAGAGAGAAAGAGAGAGAGAGAGAGAGAGAGTAGAAGTGAGATGGAGCTCATTAGTGTTTGCATGTGATCATTACTTCTTACCTGTGTCTCTGAGGAATTTGAAGATGAGTGACGAAAGAAATTTTTTTTATGTCGAATCATTTAAAAAAAATGTGACAACGTAATTGACCCGAGACGGAAAAACACTAATCTTATCTCATTTTTCTATTGAATTTTGCACAATTTTTAATTTTCAACCATCCACGACTACTTATTTCAAATGACATTAATACAATCAAAAAGTGCATCGTTACTCCGTTACTCCATGCAGATAAAGTGAATCCGTTAGGTAATCAAAAGTTCACTAAAGCGAATGTCACACTTATTAAAAGTCAAATTCATAAAAAGAAAAAAAGGTCTATGCTTTAAAAAAAAAACTTCGTCTTCCACGTATAGGCGTGGATGCAGTGAGAACCGGCGAAAGGTCGGTCCCCTAAGGGGTACATATCTAGTTCCGAGGTCCCAGTTCCGAAGTACCCATCTTGTTATAGACATCTCACTCTTCTGCGAGTTTCCATACTTTTTGGCATTGTAGTATTGTGTGTTTTACGGGTTATAGTACAGTACAAGCAAATATTTTTCATAACATATTCTTCGCAGCTGAAAAAGTGATTACATCACGATGACAAAAAGTTGGTGTTATATGTTTCCTATAATTTTGTCACATAGTGAGAGGTTCACTATGTGTGCACTCGTCTTAGTATACTCTAGTGTAGGCTGGGACAGTAGGGTCTCTTATCTTACAGAGGCGCGGTACCTACAGTACCGAGAGTACCGAGAGTACCGAGAGTGCTGAGAGTGTCGCGAGTGCCGAGAGTGTCGCGAGTGCCGCGAGTAATAGCTGTACGTACGTAGTGCCTGTGAGTGAAAGGGACCAAGTAGAGTTCACTCCAGGTGGGAGCTACACCAACCGAGACCGAGAAGAGCAGAACCGAGATGGAGCCATGGAAGACGGGAGCTGCCACGACGCCGCCGTGCTCGCCTCTCTCGCACGCCGTCACTCATCCGAGCTACAGTAACCCGGCAGCCCCAGGACATTAGGGCGCGCCCGCTAGATCCAGCGCCCCTCCACATCAGTGATTGGCCCATCCGCCCATGATCTACCAACACACCCCATTCGTTGGCCCTCATTGCCTCACTATATGTACTCTCTCCATTCCATGCACACACTCACCCACTGAGTATCGACCCGGGTAGATCGACCCGCCCCCACAGACCAGTATATAAGGGTATCACCCAGCCCATTCCACAGTTCTCATGAGAGTCATTAGTTCTCATCGGAGACTCTAGTCTTGAGTCTATGGTATATAGTACTCATTGATGCCAAGTGTGACTTGTATGATTTGCGCTCTATTGTATTGCTCGGTTCTCACATGCTCTATAGATAAACTCTCTTCTCTTATGTGTTCTTGTCTTGCTGCTAGGTCTCACATACACATACAAGCCTCTGTTTCCTCGCACACCCTTCCGCTCGTCACTGGCAGCAGCTCGTGTGTTTTATCGCTATTTGCATGAGCTGGCGCTTCCGCTCGTCACTGGTATGCAGCGAGTGTATTTTCATGTTCTGACTTCCGTTCATCACTGATTGTCAGCTCGTGTTTATCTATTTCGCGCTGATTTCATGTGTATTGCGTCATTTGTTGTAATCGTGTGTGAGGGTGGGGAGTGCTACTCTCTCTCTTCCCGACCCGCGTATTGATTGCACTGGGAGGTGTCGCGCGGTTCCTACTAATAAGGTTCCCCCCTTCACCGACCTTTGTGATCAAAACAACACCCAGCCGCCGCATGCGTGCTGGTTTGTCTCTGTTCTTTTTGCACATTGATTTCTTCGCCTATAGCGTTTTCGATCCACCGCGGTATTGTGTTGTATTGTGTATTGTGTAGTATTTGCAAACGAGTATGAGCATAAGGTAAGATGTCATATCTCGAAAAGAGAAGCCGTTTCGATTCAACGACTGATGGGGTCGGGTCATTGTCATGCGTCTCAAGCGGAGTTGGGTGAGTTTGAAACCTCTCTCGTCTGTCTCGCTAGTGCACGTAGTGCGCTATACCGCCCTATATTCTTCTCTCTCTGGGAGAGACAGTCTCGATCGAACGGGAGTGCGAACTTTCGCGCGCTCAGAGAACGATCAAGTGGTCAACAAGAGACCGGAGCGCACGGGGAATGCAGCGGCTGGCGCCAAGGAACAGCCGAGAAGAAAAAGAGTTTCAAAAAGAAGACGTTCTTCCGATCTCATAATTTTCTGTCTTGTCTTGTTTTGCCGTTGTGCATACTATCGCCCTCAATGTCTCTTGTCTTCTTGTTGATGCACGTAGTTGCGTCTTACTGCCCTATCACACTCCCAGCGAAGAGATTGCCTCGAGCGATCGCGCGGGAAGAGCAGGGGGTACAGCGCACACAAGAATGTGAGTAACGGGAATACAAAACCTTACTGCAGAAGGAAGAGCAAAAGCAAACGGAAGGAAATAGGAGAGTGCGAAACGCCTCAAGGGTAAAGTGCTTTGCTGCATAGTTTCGGCCACTATTCCGGGTTTTTTATGCGCGCGGTGACCTGAAAAGAGATGGCAGGTAGATGGGTCGAGCAGTGGTAAGCGCCATCAGGAGGAGGACTTCACCAACCCTCAAGTGTACTTTTTACACACTCCCACTTTGGTAATGTAGTGGCGAGGTAGCATCGCATGAGAGGACGGGAGACACAGTAACCCGTGCCCTAAAGAGACGCGCCCTCGTTAGGGAGGTTGAAAGCGCACGATAAAACGGCGCAGAGTGGTCTTTATCAGTTTCACACTGCTGACTGGATGCTACTAGCAAAACATTTCATTTCGGACCGGAAGAGATAGTGTAATCAGTGTGATTTAGCGTCATGAAGTTTAACGCAACGTTCGTTGCTGTACAGTGTCTCTCTGTACAGATTTCGACCGGGGTCCGATCTTAGGGGTCGAGAAGGTGCTACTCTCTCGATATTATTGGTTTTTTTTAAATAATATTTCTTCCGCCCAGCGCATTCTATGCAATGGCAAGGAATGAGTGAATTCGTACCGCAACTGGCGTGGGCGGCGAAGGACCGTAGCGGGGAATACAGTATCAGTGGATTGCTGAAAACGAATTGATAACAAGGGGAAGTCGGAGAAAGCGCCGAAATTGTCTAATTGACAAAATCGGTAGCAGCGCCTGATCAGCGTTGCGGGCGAGTACAGTCTACTCTTTTGTAGTCATTCAACACGGCAAAGGCTCGGCCAGGCCTCTTCCACCAGCAGCGCAGCCGTATGGGAGGCTAGCAGCGGCTCGATATTTGTGCTGTGCTTCAATGCACGCACCCAGCACGCTTCGCAAGAGCCGAGGTCGGCAACGCGGACGTCTTTGCGATGATTCAGACCCTGAGGGAGCGAGAGATCGCAGGGATTACGGTAGAACCGGGTATGGTTCTAATTCTCTAGCGAATTGGTGTACTGTGTAACACGGTGTAGCAGACTGTACTATTACTGTAATAGCCAGCAGTACAGGTAGACAGTGGATTGCCTTCAATTCCATTTGTTGGTAATTTCTGAAACAAGGTGCAACGTAGTTGTGTTGGAGTGAAACGTATTTTCTCGGAATTTACGATTTTCGGACAACGATTTCTGAGTCCGGGAAAAGCCGGTACAGAAAATTGTCTTGCATAGGCTGCGACCGCACAAGTGCGAGCAGATATGTGAGTTGCAATCTTTGTTTTCTCCCTGTCAGGTAGAGCTATTGGGACATAATGTAGAAAAGGGTCTCATCTACAGTCAACAACTGCAACAGCAGGGCAGCAGGCGACAAGTTACGCAGAAGAGCGGACGAGTCAAGGCTGGAAGCGTCGATTCTCGAGGAGAACCGGACGGACACGGTTAGTATCTATTCATTATTTCATTTGTTTGATATACCGTAGTTAGCGGGACGGACAGTACTGGACTGGGGATAACCCTAACAGGCCGACCGCGGAAGAAGAAGATGCAGGCGCAGATGATCTCGCCGCACTTCGATTTCGCCGAGATGGAGCAGCCGGACAAGGCAGACAGACTCGCTTGGAGTACAGGTGCGCACTAGTGTTTTGAACATCACTCGTTGACATGTTATCACTTTCACTTGTAGTGGCCAAGGTGTATTCGCTTTAGGTATACGGTAGTTATTATTGTAGCGAAGTGAATTACTTTACAGTTTCAGAGTAGACGTACAATAGTTTTATTAGTCTATGGTGTCTGAATGTAACTTCCGAATCCGTAGTGGTTCAACTCGCACTGTGTTTTTTGTTGGTATCTCTCTTTTTGCGGAAGCAAAGCGGAGAAAGAACGGACAGAGAAGCGGTAGAGTGACTGGTAAGGTGAGATGCCTCAGAGCACGCTCTCTCTCTCTATCTCTCTCTCTCTCTCTCTCTCTCTATTTCTCTCTCTCTCTCTCTCGGCAGATGAAATTGTTTTTTTTCAGGTACGTAGCGGTTTGACTCGTAAGCCAATCGATTGCGGACAGAAACTGTCTAATCAGAACAGTATTCCAGGTACGGATGCCATCGCACTTCCGACCTTCGCACGGGAAGGACGACGGGACTCGGGACAGGTGAGTGCAGGTACACTCTAGTCAGGACTGTATAGCTGAGTATACAAAGCTAGTTCTATGTGAAGCTTTCGAGAAGTAACTGAAGCGTGAGTCTCTGCATTCTAGCTCTTGTTACTCAACGCGCGGAGCGAGCGGAACAGCGTTTGCCAAGCTACAATGGCGAAATCGATTTTTTTCGGTTGAAGCATCGACAGATGAGATACATTGTCTTTGAATGTCGAAAGACATGTAGTACTATAGTGTCATTACGGCGACACGATTGGTCTCGATTGATTTCAATCAATCAATAATCCATTTATTCATACTTTTTTTTCTTGAGGACAGGCAGATGGCTGACATTCTCGCAGGAAGAAGCGACAGCAGCCACGCACACCTCACACCGGGTCACAGCGGCAGTATGCTGACTGGCGGACGGACCGGAGATGACCGGCCGGGAGATGACTCGACAGTCACCAGGTATTGAGGTACTGTAGAGTGTATACAGTAATCACATGTAGAATATTACCTTAGTTATACTGGACTGAAGACTACTTTTGTCTTTTTGTTTTCTCTTTAACTTTATCAGAGAATTCAGGAGAAACTGTCTTCTGAAGAGGATACGTTTTACAAGGTACGCGGAATCGCCTCGACTGATTCGCGCGGGAATGGACAAGTTTATCCAGAAAACGTACACAGCAAATGGACTGAAGAGACGCTCTCTCAACAGGATCTCGCTGGACAGGTATATCTTTTTATTTCCTTTTTTTGTAAACAGTGTTGCTTCGCTGAAATTGCGGAGAAGACTCGAAGTAGTGATATATTCACTTTAGATTAAAATCGGCCGTAGTGTCGAATACTGCTTTCTTATCTATTTTAATAGTTACAGAAGTGAGGCGAAAAGAAAGGTATTTCCTTCTTTATTTACTCCTATCATTCTTTCCATATATCCTGCAATCGTGTACAGTTGAGCGGATTGAAATGGTATAGATATTAGAATTTGGTCTAATTCTCTCTTCTTTAGGAATCGAGAAACAGACGATCGGACGGAGAAGATTCTTCGACGAGTGCAAAGTGGACACCTTCAGTCGAATCGTGGACGCTTCGACTTGGTAAAAGGTGGGGAGATGTCACATAGTGAGAGGTTCACTATGTGTGCACTCGTCTTAGTATACTCTAGTGTAGGCTGGGACAGTAGGGTCTCTTATCTTACAGAGGCGCGGTACCTACAGTACCGAGAGTACCGAGAGTACCGAGAGTGCTGAGAGTGTCGCGAGTGCCGAGAGTGTCGCGAGTGCCGCGAGTAATAGCTGTACGTACGTAGTGCCTGTGAGTGAAAGGGACCAAGTAGAGTTCACTCCAGGTGGGAGCTACACCAACCGAGACCGAGAAGAGCAGAACCGAGATGGAGCCATGGAAGACGGGAGCTGCCACGACGCCGCCGTGCTCGCCTCTCTCGCACGCCGTCACTCATCCGAGCTACAGTAACCCGGCAGCCCCAGGACATTAGGGCGCGCCCGCTAGATCCAGCGCCCCGCCCCTCCACATCAGTGATTGGCCCATCCGCCCATGATCTACCAACACACCCCATTCGTTGGCCCTCATTGCCTCACTATATGTACTCTCTCCATTCCATGCACACACTCATCCACTGAGTATCGACCCGGGTAGATCGACCCGCCCCCACAGACCAGTATATAAGGGTATCACCCAGCCCATTCCACAGTTCTCATGAGAGTCATTAGTTCTCATCGGAGACTCTAGTCTTGAGTCTATGGTATATAGTACTCATTGATGCCAAGTGTGACTTGTATGATTTGCGCTCTATTGTATTGCTCGGTTCTCACATGCTCTATAGATAAACTCTCTTCTCTTATGTGTTCTTGTCTTGCTGCTAGGTCTCACATACACATACAAGCCTCTGTTTCCTCGCACACCCTTCCGCTCGTCACTGGCAGCAGCTCGTGTGTTTTATCGCTATTTGCATGAGCTGGCGCTTCCGCTCGTCACTATTTTTTAACGTTTCTCTAATCTGTAGTAAAAACACAAATACTTCAATCATGGTGTGTTTTGATCATCTCAAAAAATGATACACAAAAACTGTGTAACGCAATGTCTATGGTAGATTAGATAAGTATGTAATCGCGTTGCGTAATCACCTTCCGCTTTCTCTTCGACTTCGTTTTGCATCAGATTGGACCCGTTTCAGCATCGCATTGCGTCTGCAGAAAAAAAATCGTGCGATTGCAATGTGATGTTCAGATTGGCACATCATTGATCAATGTTCTGGATCTTTCTTGCTTTCTTCATATTGACTCAACAGCATGCAAGCTACAAACTTCACCATGTTTTTTAAAGAAGAACTCGAGGTAAAAGGGTCACCGACCCAAAACATTAGCGCGCCCGGAACCAGATTTTGGCGGGAAACCGCGAGTATGGCAGCGGTGGGCAGCGGAGTGAGGCTCCGCCCTCGTCCAATTAGACTATTTGGACAAAGGAATCGTAATAAATAATTCAAAAACGTAACTTTTTGAAGCCTCTCAGAATTTTCATTGCCAGAATCGTGTTCCTAAGTATCATTATGCCCCATATTGACTGACATTCCTACTTTCTCCGGAGTTCTTCTTTAATATATATTTTTCTAATCGGATATTACCAAACTGAGCGTGATTGAAACGTCAAACTGGTGGACTAAATGGGAAACAATTCTGCCTTTTTGCTTACTTCTACATATGATGACGACTAAGAGTCTAATCGAAATAGATTACGGAGAAAGGGCAGACATAACTGTGACAAACATTTGTCACGAGGCGATTACGTCTAAAACATAAGGTTTGACACACAACACACACACACACAAGGTAAAACACAACTTGAACTGTTAGGTGCTGAATAGATGAATATGAGATAATTCATATCCAATGTTCGCCACAGCTTGAAGATACAAAATCAGAGTCAGTCCAGAGAGGTTCATTTGTAGTATACCCTGACACCGTATGTCCCATGATGAAGGCATGAATGCCTGGAGGAAATACAAGCAACATTGCAAATCTCACTGCCGCAGTCCCTCTAGATACATCTATATGTCCAGTAAATAATTACCATTTCGGGCAGTCTGACGAGTTGAGTCTTCCCAACTCGTGGAGGTCTGGAAAATTTGAAGTGAAATCTGTACGCTAACACGTGCCAATCACGATTTCTTTCCCTATATTCCTATAAATATGAAACCGAGAACCAGAACAGTCGGGAAAAGTACACTGTGGATGTGTAAGTGCACAAAAACATTACTAACTGTCCAGTTTCAGTGTAAAGATAAAGAGTGTGTTTTGGCGATAACTTCCCAGGAAATAGATCTTCACTCTGTGATCGCGTATTTGAAAGATGTTGTGTTTGTGCAGGTTGGGTAGAATGGAAAGGCAGTTGATTGATAGTCGGGCGTGGAAAAGACGAGAAAGAACGCGCCAAACAGACGTCACCACGCCGCAATCTTTCTTTGCAGAAGAGAGAACGAGAATGGTCTGCAAATGGGTACCAGAGAACCGGTGATGTGTCGTAAGTTTGTAAAAGTTTCTTTATTAGGCATTCGAACAATCACAAGTGTAGTGTTCTGATAGATCGTTCTTTGGCCTTCACTGTATCCAGCAGCTTTTCCAGGGGTTTCGTGGAAGGCTCAGGCTGCAATATGATATTTGGTTTTATATAACTATAAAAGTGTTAACGAACCGTTCTTATTATTTCTCCGCTGTTCTTTCTCGTGTAGTCCGCATATTGCCCGAACCATGCGTCCTGTAAAGAAAATACTGGTAACGATTATGAGTGATTTTGTTTTGTACGTGTCCTGATAAAGGTAGTTATTTCGAATAAACCTTTTTTGATTGATTGATTGATTGATAACGATTATACCGCTTGTTACCTCTTTCACACTCTCCGCCAATCTCTTCTTCTGGTCAGTTGGCGAAACGATGAAGAATCGTCCAAAATCGTCCACTACATAACCGGGGTATCTGAAAACAAATTTTGTTTTTATCACCTTCCTAGTTGTTGACCACTCACTTTTGATTCGTCTTCAAACCACTGCGGAACTGCTTTTTCGGAGTAATTGGACGAGCCTGGAATGTTCTTTCTTACATCATATAAGAGATACGACTCACTCTATCATCTCTCGCGTGTTTCTTCACATCATAGAATTCGTAAAGGGAGACGGAGAGTGTGAATTCTGAAAAGAACTTGATCCGAATTTATGATCAAAAAGGTCACGAAACACTTACCAATGAAAAGTAGAATGACGAAAGTGACGTGTATGGATCGCATAGTAATAGTGAGTGTGAGTATGGATAGCGGACCGGATAATATCACTTGCACACAGAAGATTGTTTGATTTATGTATGCTGAGGTGGGAACTGGACACTGGACACCCGCCCACTGTGAGAGAGATCGTCATCCACACAAAAAAAGTGTTGTGGTTTTCGTGTTTTACTCGCAAACGTGACGAATCAAAACAATAGTGAATTGTGAATATGCACTCGAAAAAAGAGTCGAAAAGTCTAGAATCAATCAAAAAGTGCCTAGAAGTTGTGAGTATCACAGACGAGCTGCAGTGGCCCGTCCTCTCCCTTCACCCTCTCCTTCACTTCAATGGTCGTGTCGCCAGAAGCCTCGAAGTAGTCGCCCTTCACACGAGGGTAGTACATCGCGCACCGATCACCCTAGATGGCGTCAATTAGGAGAGAGAGAGAGAGAGAGAGAGAGAGAGAGAGAGAGAGAGAGAGAGAGCAGGGACCACCAACGAAGCAGTTGTGTCGTATGATGAGGTAGGGTTCGATGGCGTGCATCTCTTTCTCTTCTCCGGTTATGTGTAATGTGTACGGCGCCGGGTCGTGCCTTAGAGAACCTGACTGTCTGAGTGGATAACACGTCGTCGGAATCTGAAATCAGAAAGTGTCGCCGCTCAGTTTTCGAGAAAAGATAAACATAGTACTCATTATCTTCTTTATCAGATAGGATTTCGTTTTGTAGTTGTATACTGGGATCTGATTTGTCCATTCTCTCTCTTACCGAACGTCTTTCCCAATACCCACGCGGCGATAGACCACACTCCAGTTGTCCAGAGAGTCTCGTCGTTCTCCATCAATCTGATCTCATCGTCAGCCTCGATCCTGAAGGGTCCGTCACGCGCCCCGCCATACTTGCACGCAATTGAACCTGTATCAGTATTTATTTCATATAAAAACATATTTTATTGAATTATCATAGTGATTTTAACAAATAAGTAAAAGTGTTTGCTGTACGTCACTCACCGTTGAACGTAGCTCTATGAACGGCTACAGTGCTGATTTGAAGCAATAGGAGGTGAGATGGCGCATCGTATAGTGAATGTGGTACATCTATTTCAATGCTCTGTCTCCAGTGAATACAGATCGATCTCATTAATGGAACCAGCAGTTCAACACAAAACACATAAAAAGACTTTCTTATGGAACTCGACGCTTTAGAGGAAACATAAGTACCTTTTTGAGCGAACAGAAACACTCAAATTTCATTGCTGCAGAAATCTAGTTATGCGATGTTGGTACGTACTGTGATGGTGTAATGGTGCACGTCATAAAATACAAAAACAAATTTACACTTTTAAAATAAAATTCGGTTAAAGATTAATTTAGTGCATAGTGTTTGTTAGGTAACACACCGTTTGCATCCGAGGCTCCGCCCACTTATCGAAACGCGCGGGATTCTCATCCGGTGACGTCACGGATTTTGTATTGAACTTTTTGAAATGTTTTTATTGTTGTTTTAATGCGCCCGAGTAGAACTATGTGATGCATAAAACTTCTCTACTTGCGCCAATTTCATCGTCGTCTCGCCTCGCCTCGCTCGTTCTTAGTTTAGTTGGCACGCATTTAGTATATATCTGGTTCACTTCCAGAACCCATCCTCTCTCCCGATGTTGAATGACGGTTGGCCGGTGCTGGCTCTGTCGCTCGCGCCCTCGCCTCGCCCCATCTGCTCGGGAACGCTGCGCATTGGGGTGAGTGGGGTCACCTGACTAACCTCAGGCACACATGTGCGTCAAGGTGTCATCCAGCCGGTTGTCGGTATCGTTTGTAAAAGTGATGTCATATTTAGCTAAACGATTCCGCATAAAGCTCACTATGAAATAATCTCTTCACCACTGGAACTACCTTCGAAAGGCGTTTTGACGGGTCTGTTTCGAAGAGACTGGCCACAGACCTTACTTGCACCACACAACACCTAAGTAGTATGGATTCATTATAAGCGCGATTTTTTGTACGTGTCATAATCATGTTTTCGATTCCTAATCAGCCTCATTCAGCCTGGCTCGCGCTCCGACGTGGCCAACTCGCCGCACTCGCTGTGGTTCGTCTCAGACTCCGACCGCCACAGCCGCTCACGCCGTCGACTCGAGTTCGTCAGCCGGAACTGGAGCATCGCGGTCAGTTTTTATTAATTTGCGGTCAGTCTCTTCGAAACACTCCCGAATGCCTCCAAAACACTTCTGATCTGAATTGCCTTCCGAATCGCCTTCAGAACACTCCCGAATTGCCCTCGGAATACTCACGAATACTCCCGAACACTTCGAAATGCCTAGCTATGCCTTCGAAACACTCCCGCATGGCTTTCGAAGAGACTGACCTAATCTTTATCGTGAGTATTAATAGATTACTACCAAGTTATATTTTGTCTAAACACCATCATTTGCCTGTACTTGTTGATGGCGTGGTCACTGTGTTTGTGTTCAACCCGGCAACATCCTATGGAAACGGCTTGAAACACACAAGCCATCATTGCGCACCTCTACCCTGTCCTTGTTGAGGACGCGTGCGTGGTGCCACTGGACTCCCCCACCTGCTCGCCGGCCGCGCAGTGCGGCGTCGTACTCGTACTCAAGGTGAGCAAACTACATACTATGTGATGTGTTCCATCCTGACCAATGATGACTAAGCTTCAGTCCAGATGACAGTGGCGGTTAATACATAGCGTGAGATGATATATGTATGTATGTGGAATAGTTCCTTCTGTTTTCAGGAGACGTGGGTGGACTTGGGCAAGTTGGACGCGCGCCGCGGTACAAGCGTCGTCGAGAACGCCGAACAGGTGGGTCGTGTGCATAAATGTTATAAGATCCTTCTGGTACGTGAATTTACCTATTCGATGGGCTCAATTGTCTATAGGTGTGGCCAGTTTCTTCAGAACAGTCACTGTTCGGTCATTTTCGGTAATTCGGTGTTTCGAATAGATTTCCAACGGCAGTTTCGAAGAGACCGACCGCTAGGTTTCGATTCTGAGTAGTATCTTACTTGGTTGTAGACTCGTCGTGATCGGTTCAGCGCCGCCCTCGGCCTCTCAGTGGTCGACAGCCCGTGCAAGTGGGTCATTTCAGTAGTATTGTTTTTATTTGGTAGTCTCGGACCTTGTTACTCTGCGCAATTGCTATCGCGTGATGCGAAATCAATATATATCATTTCCGTGAAGCGTATTGTGCATGAGTTTACCACAACCAGAGTGTTTTAGCGTTGTTTCATCACAATGCCATGCCACACACCCGCGATACATAGTGTTCGTGGAATCACGTTGAACCAGCGGGCTGTCTGAAAGTGTTATGCTGCTGCTAAAAACATCCGGCTCCGGCAATATATCTATCTATGATAACGTGTGCGAAGTGAAGGGGAAATGGTAATCGCTTTGCCGCCTGCAGCTCCTACGACGTCTGCCTGCTCCTGCCGCTGTCGGCCGGCCGCTCCCTCGCCCATCTCTCACACTTTCTCGCGCGCGCCTTCTTAACCACACACTACTCTCACGGACGTGCGTTTTTTTTCTTGCTCAACCATTACTGCTATTGGTTTTTGATCTGATTTTGACATAAAGTATTCTACGCACACGAACACTAGTGGTTTTGGCTACAGCATGATTGCTATGGTTGCTCGGAGACAACACTGCGTTCAGCTACCATTCTCACAGACCTGTCGTTCACAACAAATACACGAGTTGATCAGTTGAATAGCTTGCAGACCTCGCTCTCAGCACCCTGCACGCATACGGTCTGTCCATATGCTACCCCCGCCCGGTCTCGCTGGACGAGCTGGGATTCTCGCTGGCAGACTTCGGACACGGACACGCATACGCACTGCCCGCGTGGATCAGGGGAGGGCGAGGAGGAGAGGGCGTGGTGCGGATGGAGGTGAGTGATTGCCGTTTCATGCATCATCTATTGATTTATTGATTGTCATCAGGGCGAGGCGCCGGAGGAGGAGTACTCGTACTCGACGTACATGACGCCGGCCAACACTCCCGGCAGGGCGGAGGAGGAGGAGAAGAGCAAGCCGGCTGTGCACAGGGGAGGGCACATTGGTGGGTGCGGGTCTTTCTAGGGGGAGGGTGGAGTGGGGGAAATAGATGGTGGACAACGGACAGGCTGCGAGAGACAGTGGGGGCAGCTGTTTTGTCTTTTGCAAGGCATCGCGGCCTAACCAGAGTGCCGCTAGCTGACCGGGAGTGCGATTCGCAGATGAGGAGCAGAGCAGTCATAGGCATGGTTGTTTTGTGATTCGTGTAGAATGTTGGGGAGATTCAGAAGCAGGTGCGAGGAGTGGCGGTGGAGGGTGATGGTTGCTACACGATTGCTGATCGATTGCTGATCTCTGACACTGATCGGCATTATGAAGTGAATTGACCGTGTAATCAGTTTAGCATCGGTCCATCGTTATTCGCCTCTTGACGTGATGATTGTTGTAGTCGTAAATCTTACAGTAGAATAGAATCTCGCGACGTGTCGTGTGAGTAGAAGATGTAGACAGCAGACAGACAGATATCATCGGAATGATGGAGAATAGAACGTGTCTCATGTGACCAGTAGATGCTGACCCTGCTGCCTGCTTGCAGAGTTTGGGTGCGTGGACCTCTCGTCGGACGAGGACGACTGTGGAGGAGGAGATGGAGACGGTGCGCGTCGGCCGCCCGTGCCCAAGCCCCCGCCCCGCCAGATCGCTTTCGAAGACGGCAGCAAGGTGCGCACACTCACAAGCAGTCTGCATATTTCATTTTCTATTATGATAACCATGTCTTTTCTTCTTTTCCTTTGCTTATTTGTGTTCTGACTAGGCAAGGTCAATCCAATGATTTCAATGAACCTGCTATTAATCGTAATGTAATGATGTG
The DNA here is from genome assembly GCA_963966185.1 of Rhabditoides inermis. Classification (NCBI taxonomy): domain Eukaryota; kingdom Metazoa; phylum Nematoda; class Chromadorea; order Rhabditida; family Rhabditidae; genus Rhabditoides; species Rhabditoides inermis. Next base: position 565,423 of record CAWZYM010000425.1, read on the forward strand.
GGTGGAACTTATTTTCATTTCACTGGCCCTTTGGAAAGTTGGTCAAACGATATGGGTTAGTATTGCAACTTTATGGAGAAGGAAATGCATGCGGCTTCAAAGATTTGCCAGTTGTTCATGGACTAGTAGTTGTGATTTGTTCTTCACCACGCCTTGCAGATCACGATCGGCGACGACTCGGAGCTGTTCTGTTTGTCTGAGAGGGAGTGGCTGAACGACACGGTGCTGAACATGGCCCTGAAGAGAGAGTGCCTCGCCGCCAACAGACTCCTCCGGGAGACCAGGGAGGGGTGAGTGGAGGCATAGTACCTCGCAATTACCTTGTTTTCTTCACCGATCAATTGTGTTTGTGTCATTTGGTAGGTCTGTACATGTAGAATCGGTTAGTAGTGACACGGTAGTGTAAAAGTTGCGAGGAGAACAGTTGGTAGAGGTAGCCGTGGACAGTAGGGTTTTGTTATAACGAGGTTACCAGTTACCACTTTCATCTCCTTCCAGCCCTGTGATCCCGCAAATGCATGTGCTGTCAACATACGAGGTGGCCAAGATACGCACTACATTCGACAAGGACATTCTGCCGAGAGAAGACGGACCCGGAAAGACCGCCGAGGTGGGGGGGGGGCGTTCTCTCTCTCTCTCTCTCTCTCTCTCTCTCTCTCTCTTCGTCTTAGTGTCCAGAATGAGAAAAGACCTGAAACAGGCAATATGAGCAAAGTACAGTATTGCCGTTGCAGATGGCTGCCCTGTTGCGGGAGAAGGTGTTCCGCAACAAGGCAAAGACGCGCGACGAGCACCTCAAGATCCTCGAGCGGCAGACTGAGTGGACACTGCTGCCTGTACACTGCGAAAACCACTGGTCAGGGGTCAGGAGTGTATGTCTGTTATAGCAGCGTTCGGACGGAGTATTGAGTATTATGTAGTGCGACAACTGCGACAACTACCGGTGAGGTAGTGGGTGTGTGGATAGGTGTAGATAGAGTATCCCGCCATCCTCCATTTTTACTGCAAAAATATGTCGAATGAATACCCTCTAGAAGTGTAGGAACGGAGTATTGAGTATTGTATGGTATCGCTAATTGGGAACAACTCAATAAGTCATTAAAGGTACAATGGCGATTTATTTTTGACTCGGAATGTTGGAAAAAAATCATATTAACCTAAATCTTAATCGATATGTAAGAAAGAACGGTGATTATCCGTTGCTTTCCAATGTTGCAACTAGCTGTTGCAACATTTCATTTCAAACTCAAATTTGGTTCCGCCACGACGTCCATTCCGTTGAACGCTTCAATACTGTAAAAATCGCGAGAGAATACATATCCGCAGATGAACGAAGCTCACAAACTTACTGTACGGCTCAATGCGTGTGCGCGCCGTTATGGCGCAGTCCTCTCCGGTTCGAGTCCTGTCTATGGCAATTGTTTTCGCATGAATGGTAATACGTGTTCATGAGAGCCAGTAGCAGAAATAAGTCGCCACTGTTCCTTTAAATGTCAATGGGATTCGGGCCATATACATTGTGCATTGAAACGTATCTCTCGCAGGCTGCTCGTCGCCCTGCACAACGTGTACGGCATCCTCGTGCCGACTATGAAAGACATGCCCGACGCGTACGCCGAGCAGGAACAGGACTGCATTGTGGGAGGGAGGGGGGAGAGGGAGGGGGAGGAAGGGAGTATCCACTTTCAGGTGTCGAAGAAGGAGCTGCTCGATATGGAAGATGAGCATCCGTGGCTGCGCGCCTCCGACAAGGGATACGCGCAGATTGTGTTCATGGGTTTGGCGGGGCTTGAGTGGGCAAGACTTCGGCGGAGAGATGAATCGGAGAACTTTTGCAGACTCGCTCTCGTCCAACGATCTCAACAAGAATGCGATCGTCTTGATCCACAATAAGATCGACGCGGTGAGAGAGAAGAGAGATAGAGAGAGAGAGAGAGAGAGAGAGAGAGTCCATCCCATCAGATGGTGCGTCGCTACCTGCGCGCTCTGGTCCGGGTCCGGAACGAGTTGACGGGCGGCGAGGCGCACCTCTACATGTACAGGTTGATGTGAGTGGGGGCAGGATGCGTGTTTTCACTCTGTCGGAAAAGCAATGCGCTGTTAGTGTGCACTGTCTGCGAGTAAGTGGTCAGTGGGCGGGGCTTAGCCTTGGCTAGGCCGGCCGTGCGGCGAGTCTCCATTCTAGGCGTTGCTGTTAGGTTTTAGGTAGTTTTGTTTCGGATTTTTCTTCTATATTTGTTGTTTAGAGTATGTTGGGGTGCTCTATGTAATTTTTGCGCTGCTTATATTCAGCTTTCTCGATACATTTGTCGGTATATAGCCTGTTTCGTAATTTCGAATCGTTTTGCGATTCGCTATTGACTTCGGCGAACCTCTCGTCCGTGGTCCGTGCGAGCGCAAGCACGAGGATCTTCGATCTTCGGGCATGTGCTTCGTGTGTGCGCGGTGCCCAGTGCTTCTGGCGGCCGACAGCGACAAGTGATGTGTGAAGAGATCAGTGTCCCGTCGGATTCAGGGATCCGAGGTCGTGTTCGTGTGCGAGCTGTATGCGATAATTGGTAAGCATCGTGTGAACACGAGAACGACGTGATTGTGATTGTGAAATCTCACCAGCCACTAGTGGTGAAGGATCGATGGACCGTCGTATTCAGATACCAGCAAACGCGAAGAGTGTGAGATTCGCGGTGTGTTGTGAGCATGAGACCGACGTTCGGTCGCGGACTGGGAGGTGCTGACCGTTGATCACAGAGGCTCAAGGTTGATTGGTCAAGCACCTAAGCTAAGCTCTCGTTGAGTTCTGCGAATGTGCGCTGTTCGATGGAACCGTTTCGGTTTAGCGCGACGGATTCGGCGAGTCGGAATTAGTTTGGAAATGGAGAGATCATATGTAAGCCCCACAGAAGGTTAGCGTGAAATTATATACATTTTGTTTTGGTTCGTGCTACTTTCTCATCTGCACGATAGTTCGCCGACGCTGCGGACCCAAGTCCGGTTTTTAGTGGACCCAAGCGTCAGTTCTACGTCAGTTCTGTCTTCTCATCTTGCCCGACTTCTTTGTACTCGTCACCTAGCCTGGCTGCTTCTTCTTCACGGACCCAAGCTCAGCGTCTCTAATCGCACCATTCGTCTCACCATCCCCCCTTAGTGGCTGTATCTTCACTTTATTAACTTCATTTGCTCCGTTCATATAATATTATTCAGGGAGATAGTTCGTCGGATCATGGTAGAAAATTGATCTACCCTCTTGTCGCATTCGATCTACCTTCTAGTCGTGAGGAGACCCAAGCGCGCGCATTCATACTCTAATATCGATCAAAGAAGCCGGCACGCGAATCAAAGAGGCTGCGACACACTCGAGTCTTTCTCGCGCTGTTTGACCTCTCTCGCTCGCAACTGAGTTTCGCCAACTGACCCCGGCTGTCAATAGCAGAAACTATCCTCCATGCGGCGACAATACATAGCTGCTAGCGTGGTACCTTCGCGTGGTCATTGGGTTGACACGGAGGCACAGAGGCGCGTTCCCCTTCGGATCATGACGTACCGTATATGAGAGTTTCTATTAGATATGCATTCCTCTCATTTCTCTGCCAGCGCGCGGTCGCGTGCCTTCCCCTGTTATTCCCCCGACCCCTGAACAATGCTGTGCGGCGGAGGATACTAACTGGACTGGTACTCGATTTTGCTACTCTCTACATCTACGGCATTGAGACTGGAGAGGAATCCTCGAAGACGATGAAACTCTCGGAGACGTCTCTTCGCGATCGATCGTTGAAGCCCGGATCTTCCGGCGCCGAGATCGAAACTTCCCCAGAAGCCGCAAGCAGGGGATGACAAGCGCCACAAACAGCACGCACGCATCTACGGGACTACCGAAATCCGTGTTATTGGGACTCGCAGTAGGCGTTGCATTACTGTATTTTACCGTAACCGTGCCGTAATTTACATGATTGTAATGTGCTATTTGATTCGAGATAAATAGATTCATGTTAGATATTTCGAGCATCTACATTATGAAGATTAGAGCGGCCGACTGCATTCGATTTGGTGCGTTTGCAGATGGGATACGAATGACCTTGTCAGCTATCAGATCGGCTCCCGTTTTGACCCATGTTTAGAGGATCGGATGTTGAGAAGGCCCCAGTTTGCCTCGAGATAGTGCGATACCATCCGAGAGTATTCCCGCCAGTCAACCGCATCTTTCGCCCTTGGTCGCTTCTGTCTATGCCGTGCTCCTACAGCGTCGAGCTTCGAATACGAGGCGTATGAGAAGCGCGATTCCCAGATAGCCCCGACGCACGCATGTATATTATACTATAAAGTGGCACCCTTCATTTCGCGCTGCGTTCTTCGCTCCCAACACTGGTATACGGTAATATCCTTTTTTTATGTTTCAGACTTTTTTCACATGCTTCAGCACATTAAGCCCAGGTAAGTTTTTGACCCATGTTTAATCGCTGCCTTTCATCTTCCACGCTCTCGCCACGCAATGGTACCAGTACCAGTATACAAAGATAACAAGATCCGTCGACAGTCGACGGTGCTATACCCCACATACATTGCGTTTCTCTAGCCGAATAAAGCACATCCTTTCCCACGTCCTACGTTTGCGTTTACGGTTACAGACTGAAAATTAGCGTTATGACGTAGCGCAGCGGAGTTATAATGTGTGTTTGTTAGACTGAGGGACATGATTTTGTGTCGCACAAGTCACTTAAATACTCAGTTGCGTTGAGTGGGAGGGAAGCGCCGAGCAGTTCACTTTGGCTGTAAAGTAGTTTTAATGTAATCGACCCTTCTTGCGGAAAGGCAAAGATTTGGGGATCACTTACCACGTTGTACGTATTCACAAACGCGGGTTGTCGCAGGCAGGGGGCATATTCTTTTATTAAGTTCCTACTTTCGTATTATCGTATTATACGTAATATGTGTATGTGTTTCAGGCAGCACCGCTGCTTGGGCGAGCTGCCGGAGCAGTCGAACACGCACGACTGCGGACTGTTCGTCATCGCCTACGCAAGGGCCATCATGGCACACGGCAGCCACGCCCTGGTCAGTCCTCTCTCTCTCTCTCTCTCTCTCTCCCTCCCTCTCTCCCTCTCTCCCTCTTGTCTCTTGTTCGTGTAGTATCTCGGTAACCCAGCGGTAGACTACGCACATACCAAAACGTACTGAAAGCAGTACGACGCGTTCTCTACCACTTACTGCGTCGGTAGAGTACGCGTTTCGTTCTACTCTACTGATACTCTAATACTTTACAGGTAAAGTACCGTTCATAATAGAATTCGGCGTAAACTTGAAACGTCATTCAAACAAACAACCCTAGTTGGTTTAACCAACAGTTAAGTCAGCCAAAAGATAAATATTGATTGCAGAATGCATTCCAATTCGTCATGAGTACCTTCCCATTCAATGGACTTTTTCACAGATTATCCTAAATCTTTCGCTTTTCTGGGGCGCCTGCGCTCAATTTGCACCGGGTTCACGGTCCTGTACCGGTACTGTACGCATATTACGATTCTCTACCGGTATAAAAGTCGGTATTCTGCTCAAATTAGTCGGCCAACACAACGACTTTTGTGTTCCGGTAGTCTTCCAATCTGATTTTGATGCGTGCGTAATCTACCGTCGGGTTACCGAGATCGTTTTTTTCCGAGATGTATGTGGGCAGCGTAGACGTTAGCGTGAGAGTGAGAGACTACATATTGCAGACTCTGACCCGCGACAGCTATCGCGAGATGTGGTTTATCACCCTGCAACTATCGCCCGGACAGATCCAACAGATTATCGATTGCGTGAGTGGGCGGGCACTAGATGGGCGGGGCTTGGTGAGAACGCGTGTGTTCCAGGTGGCTACGGGTCGGGCGGATCTGCTGGCGTGGCTGGAGGAGGCGAGCGGCGGCCGGCGACTCGCGCTGCCTCTACCCACACAGGCGCCGCCCAACAAGGTCGGTGGTGGCAGTCACATAGTTGTATCCAGTGATATAGATATAGATATATATATCTCCGAATGAAATGTTCTGAAAGAAAGCGGAATGCATCGCCAATGTTTCTAGTCTATCATGTTTTGGGTGGACACTGCGATCTTGCAGATCCAGCGAGTCGCTGCTCCGCCGACGCAGCCTGCCGAGCCGCCTTCTGGAGACGCGGCAGCTGTACCGGGAGGAGAAGGAGGTGGGCAGAGGTTGAAGACGAAAGGTCGTCGATGCTCCAATTCTTAGAAGCCGCCTTCCCTGTCAACGATCTCGCGTGTATGCTAATGCAGTGAAGTAGAGGAGGAAGTGGGTGCTACAGGCTTTATTGGAAACTGATCTGTTGTCTTTACTACGATTCTGTTGTCTTTACTACGATTCTGTTGTCATTTATCCACTTTGTTATCTCATCTCGTTTTTGTTTTGATGACGCGTTGTTGTTGTGTTGTTTTTGTTCAATGTTGAAGATGAATTTCGTTTTGAGAATTAATGATGTCCCGTTTGATCTTTCTTATATCATAATCGATCTTATATATTATTTATTCTTCTTATATCACATTTCGAAAACGAAATTTCATGTTACCCACCATAAAAAACGCGCATTCGAAAAAATCGTTTATCCATCTGCCTGCGTTTTCACAATTGTTTCTCTAAAAGTCAAAAACACATTCGTTTCGTGAAAATCTAGCCTAGCGTTTAGTGATTGATCTGTTTAACCGATATATCGTACTAATCAAATAGTGTTGGTGTGTAAGCGAGTATGGGGCGTCTAATGGTGGGCGGGGCGTGCGGGGGCGGGGCCTAGGTGGACTTGAGCGCGACGCCTTCGGGAATCGACTCGGGCTTGTTGCTCTGCACCGAGCGCAGATCCGTCATATTGGACGTACCCTGAAACTTTGTACTTACAGTACGGTAATCAATCCAAAGTACCGTATGCCCAACTACCGTACCCCTTCGGGCGCCTTGATCTGTAGCTGGTCGGCGAGCGTCTGTTGCTGTTGCTGCTGTATCTGCTGTTGCTGCTGCTTGTGATGGTTCGTATCCTCGTCCGGCTCTCGCCGCGTCGACATGAGATCGCGCGCGCTGCCCTCGGGACGCTTCTTCTTGTCCTATGCAACGCCCCTTCAAGCCACGCCCATCGGGAAGGTGTACTCACCGCGCAGTTGGCGAGTGTTGTGTGTAGGGCGAGTAGTGGCAGGAGTGCTGGGAGGGCGGCGGCCAGCCAGCCGCCACACACGGCCCACATGCCAGTGAGTCACTGCAGGGAGGGTGGAGAGGGGAGGGGATGGGAGATATGCAAATGAGGAGGAGTCTAGACGGGACGTGCACGGTTCGACCGTCGCTCATTTGCATATCTCTCTTCTCTTCCTCCCCTTTCCTTCCTTCCCCCACTCGCTGGCATGTGGGCCGTGTGTGGCGGCTGGCTGGCCGCCGCCCTACCAGCACTCCTGCCTCTACTCGCCCTACACACAACACTCGCCAACTGCGCGGTGGGTACTCTCTCTCTCTCTCTCTCTCTCTCTCTCTCTCTCTCTCTCTCTCTCTCTCCCTCTTTCTCCCTCCCTATGGGCGTGGCCTAAATGGGCGTGTCCTTGCAGAAGAAGAAACCTACGGCGGCAGCGGCGGCTCCGAAGAGCGATTCCAAGAAGGACGCGGCCGACGAGGCTAAGAAACCCGCGCTCGCCGATCAACTCGACATCAAACCGCCAGAGGTACTGTACTGTAGTCGTTAGGTATACGATAGATTGTCATTTTTTTAGTCTTTGGGTGTACGGCTGAGTGTAACTCTTAACTACACCTTGTGGTAGATGTGACTATTTCTGTCTACAGAAGAGTACCGTATCCATTACTTACCTACAGTATTCCGTTACAGCAAACTGCCAAGACGGATCTGCGCTCGGTGCAGAGCAACCTCGTCAAGCCGGATTCTATCCCCGACGGCGCCCAGCCCCAGTGACAAGGCCCCGCCCACTCAACTCCCGCCCCTTACATAGACAAACCAGCGATTAGTACGTATCAGTTAAACAAATCAATCACTAAACTCTCTTCAAGATTTTCACGCGTGCATGAACTTGTTGTACTTTGCGTGCCTTATTGAGGCACGATTTGGAAGCACAATAAATAAAATGTGTGATCGGACAGTTTTTGTTTGCGTTGAGTTTTTTTTATAACCACATCAGTTGGATACGTTTCACGAAACGCGTGTAAATGAGAATGTTTGAGAAACCTCAATTGTTGCCACGCATGATTCTGCCCATAACTCCTCACACATTGTAGATATATTTCTCTTCCGATTCGATGACGTCATATGATCGTTAGTATATCGACTATTCTGACATCATCATGTTAGTTGGGCACACTTATAATGTGCCCAACTAACATGATGGTTTCACTTTTTCAGTATCTGAGTATATGCGCACTCAGATACTGAAAAAGTGAAACCATATAGGGCATCCCCCCCGTTCATCGTACGGCAGTCATTTCGCCGAATGTTTACTAGACAGCATTTGAGGCATCAATTGACCGTTATCGGCCCGTGCGAGACCATTCGGCCGCGCAACTCGCGCGCTTGGCGGTCTCTTTTTAGGGAAATGAGGGTCATTTGCAAGTCTAATGAAGCAGAGTTTTCCATCTTCTAAAGTTAATTTCTCTTTTCAGAATTAAGCAATCTTCACAAAATTTTGATATGTGATGGGTATCAGTAGTTCTCATCGATCTCTAGTGTTCGATTTTTGATTTTCGCGTCCGTTTTCTAATTAGAGTCCAAAAACCTTGATTTTGACTCGATTTCCAATGGGAAAGCTCCGAAACTTAATTACTCTCTTCAAACTTATCGCACAGCGCCCAGTTTTCTGGAAAAGATGCCCAGATAGAATGCTCAGAGATCTCTAGTGCTCGATTTTTCGATTTTCGTCATTTTTACCATGTTTGAGCACAAAAACATACAATCGGGGCAAATTTGCATAAAATTCTCGTCTGTCTGGCGAGCCAGCGATATTGCCGTACGCTGAAAGGGGGGAATGGCCTATATATTAAGGTATTCTAGAACAAAGTTAAAAGAACAGTGGCAACTTATTTCTGCCACAATCTGCCACAACTCCTCATTTTCACACGCGCAAAACATTTGGCGCGAACGGGAATCGAACCAGCGAACTCTGTGCCGCAACGCAGCGCACATGCACTGAGCAATGAAGCAAGTGAAAGGCCTTCAATCATTTGCGCGTACGTCTCCGAACCCAATTTTTGCTATATTGAAGCTTTGAGCGGTAGGCTAATCCGCTAATCGTGATGGGACCAATTTTGAACTCAAATTTTCAGCTGCATTCTTGCCAATGCAGATTCGAAAGTAACGCAGAATCGTCGTTCTTTCGCAAAAAAATACAATTGTGTTTAGGTTAATATGATTTTTAATAATACTCAAAGTCAAAAACAAGTCGCCACTGTTCCTTTAAAGTCTGCGCCAGAGCGATAGTTCATAGTTTTCGATCTACTTCGCTTGCAGTTCGAAATACGGTGCCATAACCGTCTGTCTGCCTTCTCTTGTTTCGCGTTATTGCCGAGAGCTGTCTCTCCGCCTTGGTCTTTCTTTGACCTAGAACTGTACTGTTTCCGTCATCTACAAAGTCTGCATGAAGAAACTGTTGAAAACGTCGAACACTCGAGTAGTCAAGGTTTATTGCACCCAATAAATAATAGTCTATCATCAACATCAGTAGTGATAGTGTGGTGAGATTCGTGATGCCTGTGTGTCTTCGTGGGTGGTTTCTCAGATGACGCGGTGCTCGCTCAGCATACGCACCTGCACCTCGTGCGTCAGCTCGAACGCCTGAAAGGGGGGCGTGGTCAGTGGGAGCGGGGCTTAGGGCGTCACCTGATCGTGGTTCAGTCCGTCGTACGCCTTCTCGCCGTCCTGGCCCGGGATCTGCGACGTGATCTGGAGATTTGGATTTATTGACTTTTTTGAAAGTTGAATTTGTTATTTTTTTTAATCTCCATATACAATACGTCGTGTAGAGACACGAGATAATATCTTGTGCGTTCATGATAATATCATGGTAACATATTTACATATGATGTATAGTTCACAGGAACAATATACTTTATCCAATGTTCCATATATCAGTCTAATCGCGCCCCACTGTGCATCCAAAACAACATGTGAAACGCCACAATCACAGTATGAAATATTCAAACTACAGTACCTCACAAAGTAGATACCGTACCCCTACCGTACCTTTCCGCACACCATGTGCCCGACGATCTGGTCCTGCCGCGAGTAGACCGAGTACACGTGCTGACCCTCGTAGTGCGCCATGCGGTTGATGTCCTGTGTAGTTTGTAATTTGATCGGAGTGTTGTGTGTTTTGCGCTTTGCGCTTTGTGTTCTGCTCACCTGCAGGTACTGGCTCTCCGCCGGACACATTCCCGAGTAGAGACCGTTGTTCTGAAAACAGTATCTAAGTTAAATATGTTTCAACGCTCGATAAAACGTGTTGCAGCAAACTCATGCATAATTCGTAGTTTACGTTCGGATAAAAATAAAGTATAAAACAAAGAACATAATCGAATGACTGGTTTGAATCTATATCTGAACTGATGATCTGGTACTCTGTACGAAATGTAATAGGTATAATTTACAAAGCACCGTGTACCTGATGACAGATCGGCATGAGACCCAGCGCGCATCCGGGAAGAGAAACGCCGCCGAGCTGCAAATTAAAATTACCGTATTCATTCCAAATGTTAACCGTACAGTATCCGAATCCAAACTACAGTACTCTCAGTGCAGTCTACCGTACCTGCAGGTTGATGCCGTGGTTCGGTCCGGCGACTCCCACGTAGGTGTCGATGAAGCGGGTGAGCGGCCCGCCCAGGTCCTCCCCCGTGTCCACGCAAACGCCTGAGGGGTTGTATGACTGTCTGGCTCTCTCTCTCTCCATCTCTCTCTCTCTCTCTCTCTCCATCTCTCTCTCCCCACATCTCTCATTGGTTAGAAGGGGAAATGTGCGAGGATGCCTACCTCCTAGGATAGCCTTCCTGGAGACGGGCACTCCGAGGGAGAATCCGATCACGTCCACCGAGCGGCCGGTGTACAGACGAACAGCTACGATCAGAGCGCGCACCTGCAGGAGAGGAATGATAAAGGATGTTCAAGTAGCGGTCAGTCTCTTCGAAACGCCTTCGAAACGCGCTGTTTGGTCGTGTTCTAAAGGGGCTGTTTCGAAGAGACACACCACACATTTATGGGTTACGGCGAGTCAAGGCGAGTTCAGACTCAATTATGTATCAAAAAAGCCGTTTTATGATACAAAAAGATGAGGATCTTTCTGTGAGGGTGCGCGGCCGTTCTGAAGTCTTTGTAAGGGATTTTTTCTTTGCCAGCAATAGTTGAGTCTGACCTCAACTTGAATGGCTGTGTTCGAGAACGTCCGTCATACAACCGGCACCTTGCCCACCGAAACGCGCCAGTTTGCACAAAAAGGGCACGTGGGTGTTGTGTGAGTGAGAGTATTATAGTGCTGCTATGTATTGAACTGAACGAATGCATATTGGATATTGGACACCACACATATGTTTCACAACCACGTGATATGTGACCGTTGTGTGGTGCACTCAATCACACATGATTCTGAGGCCGATCCATGAAGATAAATCATCTCATTCTTTTTGATATAATATAACTTGAAATAAATACGAATTCAAGTCCCACCTGTTTCACATACTCGCATTTCATCGAGTACTCTGTCCACTTGAGGGGATTGCCCTGTGCTCCGTTGAAGTACGTAGTGCCATACAACTCGTTGTCAACGTAGCCAAACTTCCTTTAAAATGTTTAAAATTGTTTTTAGTAAGATGTTTTCACATTTAGATGATGTATAAACGTAAAATACTGTAAATAGAATCGACATGAATTAAGCAAAACGTATCGCTCCCGGGAAGGTTCGAACTTCCGACCTTTCGGTTAACAGCCGAACGCGCTGCCGATTGCGCCACGGAAGCACGATAGTGCAGGGCGGGCAACGAGAGATAGGGCGGTACTCACTTGAAGTGGTTGGATGCGTGGCGCATCTTCTCTCCGGCTGTGTCGCTGACACCGTGGACAAAGACGACCGGCTGTCTCTTCAGCTTGTTGTTCCGGTTCACCTTGCCCCCGAACGACCCCTTCCCTCCCAGATCGCGCCTCAATGTCGAATAGTGAACAAAACAAAACTTATTGAATGATTGTGATTGTGATGCTTCTGTCCGATTTTCCCCAAACAGATTCGAATCGATCCCAGAACACTCCCGAATTGCCTTCGGTCCATAGGAATCGTCCCGAACACCCCCGAAATCTTTTGAATGATTTTTATTCCTTCTAAACACTAGACTGACGGCACGCATCGCTCACCTCTCCATCTGCATGCGAACTTCCGGACCATAGTAGTCGTCGAGCCACTTTGCAAAGTCGGGACTGTAACAAGAAAATATCAGTGAATTTCAGAAATTTAATAATTTCGTCAAAAAAAACTAACGTGAACTCCGCATACGCTGCGACGACCAAAACTGCGATTGTTAACGCTAACTGCATCTAAAATTGTGAAATTGTGTTAAGAATAACGCGACTGGAAACCACAAATATCCCACACGTAACTTGCACAATAACATCGCGCAACGACAGTGGGGTGAAATGGAATGGACGGCTTTCTAATCCGGTCCCCCCTTCCATGTTAGCTATACGAACCTGTCTACACACGCACAACCACCAGCATTCACAATACAGAAGGTCAGCCAGGCTCATCGATATCCCCCCGATATCCCTGACCAGTCCCATAGCCACTCTCTCCCCGCCCCACACTCTCTCGCCCCTTCTCACTATCGCATCACTTTTTGGAAATCCAACTCGTTCCGAAGCGGAGTGCCGCAATTTTGCTTCCGTGGAAAATAGCGCTGCAATCTAGTTTCGGCGGAGCGTGATAGCGAATGGCATCGTGTACACTTTCTCGCAAAGCACTGACGTGCCGCCATAGCTCAGTCGGTTAGAGCGTGGGTCTAATAAGCCCAAGGTCGCAGGTTCGACCCCTGCTGGCGGCAAATCTTTTGCTTTTTTGAAAGTATTTTATTGAACATCCAAACATCATTTACAATAAAAGTTTTCACTATTACACGCGTTTTCGAGTGTTTTCGATAATTTCAGCTAGGAGTGCGGCCTTGGAGAAGATTTGAAACGGGTTCGCGGGATCCGCCGCGTCGCGCAACCGCGGAACAACGTCGACTGACCTGAAAGAATCGATAAATAAAATGAATCAATTGATAAATCAATAAATCAATCAATACCTGGTCGCATTCGCATGACAGTCGATGCAGAGATGCAGCATTCCACAGAGGGCAGGTGTCGGCTCGTACTTTTTGAGTTGAACGTAGAGGATATCTGTAAATGTAACTGTTTTTAAATGAACATTTGTTAATGGTTAATGGTTTCTAATGTAGTTTACATAGTTGTGATAAGACTATCAATTTGAAAAAAAAAAAGATAACAAGCACTTGCGGACCCCTTGCTTATCTCGGATAAGTGCGGTATCGATACCAAAATGAGTTGCGGTAGAGTTCTGAATCACAGAATCGAAACGATAAGCCTGTCCGAGAAAAATGAATAATTTCCTCATCATTGACCGAAATAAGTGTGTTCTTTCGTGCTTTCGTCTTATTACACTTTGTCTTCAATGAAATACAGACTACGCCACGTGTAATTGATACTTTTGTTTGTTTGTATTTGTATCACATGAAATGTATCAGTGTCGTCGAGTACTAATAAAAGGTAAAACCAGTCCACACCTAAAACAAAATCGATAAACGAACAATCAATAACCGATCAATAATCAATACCCACCCAGCAGATCCATGGCTATGGCAGTACAGAAATGAGCCGTCGGCTCGTCTGGCATCTGAACGCAGATCGCCTTCGCGTTCTACAAAACAATCGATAAATCAATAATCCATTAACAAATCAATAAATCGATCGGCTCACCTCCCTGAGCGTCTCCTGTTCGATGATGTAGTCGACGTGTTTCACGATGTCCTTGCACCGAGTGCACAGGAACTTGAACACGTTGTCGAAACTGTAAAAAGGAAAAAGGTTGAATACTCTTTTCCTAATTGTTTTTTTAGTTTTTCAACTGCAGAGTTGATTGACCTGAGGTTCTCGAGTACAAGTCGGTAGTTGCTATGTAGGATGCTAGGATGAACGTATAATGAATTTCGATGAAGTCACAGACTGACTTTCGATCAGTTCACTCTTTGAAAAGGTGAAACAGTTGTTGTGAGAGAAACGCGCTATCGATATCGAAGATCTCATACCCCGTGTGTTTTCAGCAGTCAAAAAATACAGTACGAACGTTTTTTCTGCTATCATATTCATATCCAGGGATCCAGGCACATATGTATGCCATATTACGTTTCAACTTTTCTCTCTATGGTCTACAATTCATCAACACGACAATGCAGAAGTCATACGTATATCAAACACATTTCAAACCAAAAGACTACTTTAATACATACCTGTTTTGCGCACTGGCGGCACTAGATATGTGGTGCTGGGCCGCGAGGCTCTCGTCAGAGTAGACATAGCAGAG